>PVJI01002996.1:0-133288 GCA_004026765.1 Micronycteris hirsuta
AGGGGGAGGAGGGAGGCAGGTGAGGGAGGTGGGGTTGGAGGGTATGGGAGGAGGGGAGGGGAGGGGATGCAGACAACTATAATTGAACACCAATAAAGTAATTATTAAAAAATAAATAAAAATAAATAAATAAATAAATAAAGTCTTTAAAATTTTTTTTTTAAAAATTAAAGCAATGTCAGAAAAGTGTAAGAGAATAGATGCGGGAGGAGTAGAGAGTTGAGGTTTAATGGGTACGGGGTTCCACTTTTGCAAGAAGCAAAAGTTCTGAAGATTCACTGCACAACGTGAACATATTTAACACTACTGAACTGTATACTTAAAAATGGTTAAGATGGTCAATTTCAGGTCATTTTTTACATAGTAGGTTTTAAAAGGAAAAAAATATATATATATATATTCAGAGAAGTGTCATTTCCTCTTTGTCCCTGCTACCCTGTTCCCATTGCACACTTATTTCCACCCCCTTTCCACCACTATTCTCCCTCCCCCTGCATTAACCAATATCTTTAGTTTCTGGTTTAGCTTTCCTGTATTTCCTTTGTAGAAATGAGAAGATATGTGTGTATTCATATTTTCTTCTCTCTCATACAGATGGTACTATGCTATAGATACTCTTTGTGGCTTTGCTTTTCTCAGTATTTCCTGGAAATCATTTCTTATCAGGTCATAGAAAGCTTCCTCATTCTTTTTTTTTTTACAACTGCATGGCCTCTTATTGCATACACGTGTCATGGATTCAACCTCTCTGCTATGTCTGGGCATTTAGGTTGTTTGCAGTGTTTTGCAATGACCAACATGCTGCAGTGAGTGACCTTGTGTCTATATATTTTTGTGTTGGTAGTGATTTATCTTCAGGGTGCATCTCTAGCAAAGGGACTGCTGGGACAAAAGGTAAGTGCATGTCTGGTTTTGTCAGATATTGCCATGTGCCCCTCCAGAAGGGTCACAGCTATTTGCATTCCCAACAGCAGTATATGAGAGTACTTGTTCCTCCACAGCCATGCCGATGGAATGCGTTGTCATATTTTTATCTTTTTTTTTAATCAATAGGATAGGTGATAAATACTATCTCAGTGGTTTTTTTAAAGATTTTATTTATTTATTTTTAGAGAGGAAGGGAAGGCAAGAGGGAGGGAAACACTCATGTGCGGTTGACTCTTGTACGCCCCCTGCTGGGGACCTGGCCTGCAACCCAGGCGTGTGCCCTGACTGGGAATCGAACTGGCGACCCTTTGGTTCACAAGCTGGCAATCAATTCACTGAGCCACACCAGCCAGGGCTCAGTGTTGTTTTAATTTGTAGTTCTTTAATTATGAGTGGGTTTGAGCATTTTTTCACATTTCAGAGCTACTTTGATCTCTCTTTCCGGTGAACTGTCTGTTCATGTGCCCCATTTTTCTAATGGTTTTTTTAGATCCCTTGGCCCTTTAAAAAAAATTGTGGTAAAATATACAAAACATAAAATTGACCACTTTAACCATTTTGAAGTATATGGTTCAAAATGTACACTTGAAACCTATATAATCTTATAAACCAATCTCACCCCCAATAAATATAATTTTAAAAAGTAAAGTGGATTTGAGGGGGCGAAACAGTCACAAAGTTCAGCAACCATCACCACCATCCATTCCCGAAGCTTTTTTATCTTCACAACTCCAAGTCTGAACCCACTTATCAATAACTGTCCATTCCCCCTCTCCCCAGCCCCTGGGAAACACCATTCTACTTACATTTGATTGCTCAGGAGTACCTCATATGGAGGGAAAATCATACAATATTTGTCTTTTTTGACTACCGTGTTTCAATTAGTATAATGTTCTCAAGAGCCATCGATGTGATAGCATGTGTTCAAATTTCCTTCCTTTATAAAGCTAAATGTTTCATGGTATAAGTATACCACATCTTATTTACCTATTCATCTGTCGATGGACATTATGTTGCTTGTACCTCTTGGCCACTGTGAATAGTGCTTCTGTGCACACGGGAGTACAGAGATCTTTGAGACCCTGCTTTCCGTTCTTTCAGATACAGACCCGGAAGTGGGATTGCTGGATCACACGGCAGTTCCACTTTGAATGTTTTGAGGAAGCTCCACACAGTTTTCCACAGCAGTTATACCATTCTACAATCCCTCCAACAGTGTACAAAGGTTCTCATTTCTCTATATCCTCCTCCCATCCTTGACAACGTTTGTTATTTCCTGGTTTTTTAAAATAGCAGTCATCCTAACTTGTGTGCAATAACCTTATCATGTGCTGATTTGCATTTCTCTGCTCTGAGTAATCTTTTTTTATAACTCTGATTTAGATCATCATAATGTTTCACGTAGCCTTCACATATCGAAAATATAAACAATTTAGCCCTGGCTGGTGTGGCTCAGTGGATTGTGTGCCGGCCTGCGAACCGAAGGGTCACTGGTTCGATTTCCAGTCAGGGCACATGCCTGGGTTCGAGCCAGGTCCCCAGTAGGGGGTGCATGAGAGGCAACCACACATGGATGTTTCTCTCTCTCTCTTTCTCCCTCCCTTCTCCTCTGTCTAAAAATAAATAATAAAATCTTTTAAAAAAATCAAATGAATAAATGGGAGAGCAGAGACAGCTCTTCCTCCTAGTGGAATTCCAATTAATAAATTTCTGAAGCCAAAACCCATGTTCTTCCTATTGCATCAAGCTGCTTCAAAGTGAACTAGCTAAATCCAAAACAGTCAGGAAGTTTGCTGAGATCCTTACGTTGACACCAAGTGCTACCAGAAACTTTACTATATCAGGGGGAAACACCCATCAGGACAAATAGCCTCTACTAGAATATATATTTAAAATTAATTCTATGACTCTTACTTTATAGATCCAGGCAGGGTACCTCCATGGGCTTGTAGCAACAAGACCTGTAGCTGCTGTACCTGGGAAACACAAAGACAAATGGTCACCAATCAAAAGCTACTTATACCTTTAACAGTGAAATTACCGTAAGTAGCAATAGGGTAATTTTATGCAATAGACAGGGAATCTAAGGCATATCTTAGGTATTACAGAAGGCATCAGGCTTGATGACTCAAGGATACTTAGAAGATTAGCTCTCCTTTCCGCCTAAGACCTTAATGAGTTTTTCTTGAGTATGTATCACATGGACAAAGCCAAAGCGGGGTAGGATCGAGGGTGGGAGGTGGGGATGGCTGGGGTGGGGGGGAGTGGTGGGGGAAAAATGGAGACAACTGTACTTGAACAATAATTTAAAAAAGGGATAACAATCAAGTAGCCCTGGGCTAGGCAATGTGGGGAGGGGCGGGGAATGTGACAATAAACTCTTGTGGTTTATTCTCAAGTTTACAATCTAGTTGAGGAAGACAAGCCAGAGAGGCCTGAAATAGTAGTGGGAAATAATATAAGACAGAAAATGCTAGGCTATCAAGTATAGTTAAGCACTTGAGGGTTCTGAGAAGTAGCAAATGAATGAAATCCCAAAAGGGGAGGCATGTTAACCCAGAGCGCATGTGCAGTCACCCTCTCCCATTCCCTCCTAGGACGGAAGAGGAGCTGTTCTGCCTCCCATAACCAGTGTCCTCACTGGTGCTTCGGATCCCGACTCTTCTTGCCCCTGATTAATCTTACTCTATTGGTTATCCCTTCCTTCTTCTCTGTCTTTGACTTACAGGATATACTTCCTATTAAGATGAAAACACGTTCAAGTCTCTCTTATCTTAAAACAAAAGCACACTTCCCAATCCCACTTCCTATCTCCTTTGCCCTATGGCTCGCCTTCACAAAGTTTGAGGGAATCATCTACCAGGGGTTCCCAACCTTTTGGTGTCTCTGGGCCACAATGGAAGAAGAAGAGTTGTCTCGAGCCACATTTTAAATACATTGTGACATGTAATCACAGAAAAATCTCATCATGTTTTAAGTAAATTTACGATTTTGTGTTGGGCCACATTCACAGCCATCCTGGGACACATGCGGGCCATGGGCCACAGGTTGGACACCCCTGGACACCTTGTTCACCTCTCTCACTTGCTCCTCAACCTCAATACTGTGTTCTGTCCACAGTTTCCCACGAAACTAACTCTTGCCAAGGTCTCCAATGATCTGCATGTCACTGCATCCCATAGGCATTTTTCAGTCTTCCCTTCACTTGACTATTTGGTAGTCACCAGACACCATACTTTCCTGCTCTTCCTTCTAGTCTTCTAGCCGGTCTTCTAAGTCTTTTCTTGGTTCATCTTCGCCCCAATTGTCCTTAAAATGATAAAGTTCTTCAAAGTTCAGTGTCAGTCTCCTCACTTTATACTCTCGCCTTAAAAGTCTCAACTCTGCCTATGGCTTCAATTACCGTCTATAAACTAGTGACTGCCAAACTTTCTCTCAAATATAGATCTTTCTGAATTTAGACCCACACATTCAACTACCTATTTAATATTCCACATGTCTGCTGTCCCCAAACCTGGCCCTTCTCCAGTGAACCCCAGGTCAGAGAATACAGTTTCACATGCCAGAAATCTGGGCGCCACACCCTCATCCCCTCAACTAACACACTGGTCACTTCTTTTTATCACCACCGCCGCCCTAAGTCTAAGCCACCAGAATCTCTCACTTGGCGCAGTGCAGTAACTTCTCAGTCTCCGTGAATCTCCTCTTCCTCCACTGCAACCCATTTCCCCACAGTGGCCCGGCCATCTTTTTTTTTTTTTTTTTTTAAAGAGCCACTCTCTTTTTTTTTTTTTTTTAAGATTTTTATTTATTTATTTTAGAGAGAGGGGAAGGGAGGGAAACAGAGAGAGAGAGAAACAGCAATGTATGGTTGCCTCTCGCATGGCCCCCACTGGGGACCCGGCCCGCAACCCAGGCATGTGCCCTGATGGGGAATCGAACCGGGACCCTCTGGTTCCCAGCCCGCGCTCAATCCACTGAGCTACACCAGCCAGGGCCCAATCATCTTTTAAAAAGGAAAATTATCGATCATTTTTAACACAGTGCACGAGCTTGAATCGGGCCTCTGCTTTTCGCCAGTCTAACCCTGGCGTACTCTTGCCTTGTTATCTCCACTGTAGCCACACCGGCGTGCCATGAGTTCTTCAAAGGCACTATACTTCCTGATTCAGGACTTTTGTACACTTGTTAGGTGCATGGTACTAAGTGCTTTACGTGGATTAACTCACTTAACCCCCCCCCCGCCAAAATCCTACAAGCAGGTGCTATTATTATTTCCTTTTTATAGATAGGGAACTGAGGGACAGAGAACTTGCCCAAGGTACATAGCTAGTGAGTGACAGAGCCGGGATTTGAACCTGGGAGGTCCGGCGGCAGTGTCAATGTCTTTAACCACTATACTTTGCTATACATGCTATTTCTTCTCCCCTGAATTGTCTTCCTTCTTTTCTGCATAGATGATTCCTATTCAGTCCCTCAGATCTCCACTCAAATGCTGCTACCTCAGGAAGCCTTCTCAGGTTAGATATATAACAGGGGAGCCTATTCTATACTTCCACAGCACACTATCCCAGTTTATCAGGATATGTTGGTATGATTATGTGCTTAGTGTCTGTCTCTCCCAATAGGCAATATGTTTCCTGAAGGCAGCAACTGTGTCTACTTTGCTCAACCATGTACCCCAGCACCGTGTTTGGCACATAATAGTGTTCAATAAATATTTACTGTTGGGCCCTGGCTGGTGTAGCTCAGTGGACTGAGTGCGGGCTGCAAACCAAAGGGTCGCCAGTTCGATTCCCCCTTCAGGGCACATGCCTGGGTTGCGGGCCAGGTCCCCAGTAGGGGGCATGCAAGAGGCAGCTACACATTGATGTTTCTCTCCCTCTCTCCTTCCCTTCCCTGTCTCTAAAAATAAATAAATAAAATCTTTAAAAATAATAGATATTTACTGTTGGAATGAATGAACAAATAAACGACTAGGAAGAAGAGCACCTGGGGCACTAGGAATATATGTGAAAGAAAACAGAGGGACAGAACTGGGTGTGGCATTTTATAATTTAGGGGATACTGTGAACAGGTAAATTACATGTATTTTCTACAGTAACCCCTAGGAGAGAAGGAGATAAAGGAGGAGAAGGGGAGGAAAGAAAAGAGATGAACAGAATGGTAGTTATTACCACTGAGAAGGGAGGCAAAGAGGCGGAGTGAGCACTGGACGGTTGGGAAACACCAGATTCTCCATGGAAAGACTATTATGCCCTGGAAGGCAACGAAGCTTGAACCTCCAAGCCTGAATCAATCTGACTACAACCTGCCTTCCCAGCTCCTCTACCAGGGCTGCTGAGCTGTCGCACAACCACAGTGACACTCCCAGAAATTCATGCTTGCACTTAACTGCCTCTTCCATTTCAAGCCTTGTGTGGTCCCCTAAGTCCCGCTCCCCTATTATCTGCTCGCTGGCTCTTAGATGACCTTGTCTCCTCCTGCCCTGAGAAGATAAAGGTCCTCAGGAGGAAGACCTCCCCAATTTCACTTCTCCTCCCTCTAAATGAATGTTGCTGCATCATTCCCAACCTAACCTCTTTTTGGCTAGTCTTGCCGCCTCTAAGGAGTTGAGGTCCTGCGCACAAATAAGCATGGCTTTGCTTTAGACAACAGAGGGCAGGTGTCTCTCAACTACTTAGAGACGGCCCCTTATCAGCTAGTCCCCTTCTCAGTCTCAGTCTCTCCCAAGTGGTCCATTCCCTTGTTCAAGTGTCTTCCGTATTTGAAAAACAAACTACATCCCTCGGCTGTTGATTACCTACCTCTTGTCTGCTTATATCTTGCCTTCTTGAAAGAAGAGCCTATCAGCTTCCCCTACCTCCTTATCTAGCATGCACTGTCCACCCGTCAGCATTTGGTTCCTTTCCTTAGCCACTCTACTTAGATGCCTGCCCCTCAGGCCTTTCAAATTCAAAATACCCCAAACTGCTATTTTTCAGCCTGTAGTCCCCCACTCAGTGACTGGTACTACCGTTTATTCAATTGTCCAAGCAAGAAACCCGGGAACGAACCTTGACTATCTTCCCCCTACCCACTTCCCCATCAAATTTGTTGCCAAGTAAGCCTTAGACATTCTACTGCCTTGCTTTCTTTCCTAATTTGTCCTTTTCTCTCCATCTCTGTTGCTACTGCCTTTTGGAGTTCAGGCCTGGGTTACTGAAACAGCCTAATTTATTTTCTTATTCCTAGTCATGCCCACCTCTAATCTACTTTCTTTATATATGCTAGAGTAATCTCCCTAAAACACACATTTCGCCAAGTCACCCTCTTACTTAAAATCTTTCAATGGCTCCTCATAGCTTTCAGGTTGAATTCCAAATTCTTGAACAAGTCACGCGAGGACCTTCAGGATCCGATTCCTGCCTCCCCATCTTGTCTTGTCTCTCAATGTTCACCGCTTTATCAGTGAAATCTCCAATGCCACCCTCCCAACTTTAAACATCACACAAACATGTTAACAGGAATTATTAACACGTTAATACTTCTCCAAACCAACATAATGCTTCACCAGTATCTCTAAACTTCTGGGTAGAGGAGGAGCAAAGAAGCAGAAGCAGCTCTATCATTCCATTCACATGCTTCTAACTTTTCTCATCAAATTTTAAGTCCCTTATACCTGTCGCTTCAGATGATTAAGTTCAGCTGTCTGGGGATCGATATTAACAACAGGTTTGTTCTTGATTTTTCTTGCTCTGTCAGCATAGCGAAGGGTATTTAATGTTTCTTCTAGATTGGAGTCAGCAGGGCTCACGCAGGCTATCATAAGAGTGTGGCTATTACCTCCTAGAGAATCTAAAAAAGAGCAATAGAAGGAAATGCAATCAAACAAGTAAAATGCAAGCGAAGCTGCCCATCTGGGCTGGTGGCTTCAAAACCAGAGCTGCAAGGGAAAAAAATTGAGCATCTACCAATTTCTCATTCGTGACCATATAAAAACACAAAGATTTTTGATGTTTAAAATAATACTAGTTTAGAGTCCTATGGCATGTGTCCTCATTCTTGAGCGAGATTGTGATTTCAGCAGTTCATCAGGTTAAAACCACTGGGGCCTGGCCCGAGTAAGTCAGGGGCCACGATTGGGATTAACCATTTCTCAGATGCTCTCACTAGGTAGATTTTAACTCTTCAGGGAACTGTTTATCAGTTCATGTAAAGAAAGAGTAACAAGTTCATTTTCAGAGAGAAAGTACTAAGTCCAGCTGGCATCGTACAGACTTCTTGGCTCTCGAAGTCATAGATGACGACATCTTTCCATTATCTTACCAGCTGGCCTGCCAACAGGTCTCTCTCTTGTATTTATCAATTAGATGGCTCTGCATGTGACAGTCCAAGCGTAGGGCCTTTTACCTGTTTCGTTTCTGCCTTCTCAGCACTATCATTCGGAATGACTCGCTCCTATTTTTAGAGGCACTTTGTGCTTACCTTGAAGCAGTCGCGTCAACTTGGAATCTCTGTAGGGCACAAAGCCGCCCTTTTTGTCGTCTCCGAGAGCACTGATTACATTTCCCAAGCACAGGAGGCCTCGGTTAATATTAATACCTAATAGCAGGAAACAAAATGTAAATTGCTTGGTAAAGCATTGATCTTCTGACCTACGCTTCTCCTGAGAAAGGTAAAAGACATAAAGACCCCACCGAAATAGTCACCCATCGATTTTAAGGAAACTTCTTAAGCCTGTTCACTTTTCTTGGAGTGCCTCTTTGAGTAAAGGTCAAAGGACAAAGGTCCAAACGCTGGAAAAGGCACAACTGAGTTTGTTGACACTTCTTGTCCTTTCCCATGGAAACAGAGCAGACAGATAACTACCACTATGTCAATAACCATTTGCACAGTTACTTTTTATACCCATTATCACACTTAATCCTTCAATTAATTCTGTGAAATGACACTAACAGCTATTTTTCATCATCTTATTATCATTACTAAAGTGTCTGCAAAGGGACAATAATAATAAAGAGAACGATATGAACAGTTAAGTTTATCTAGTGTTTACTATAACCCAGATACTGTTTTAGGTACTTTATACAAGGGTGGGCAAAAGTAGGTTTACAGCTGTTTGTATGAAAAATAACACAATAATTAATGATAATAATAATAATAATACAAGAATAAATTCTGTTTCACGTACTCACAACTGTAAACCTACTCACAATAGTCCTATAAAGTATGTATAAAGTATGATTATCCCTGTATTAACAGATAATGAGAGTTGAGGCACAAAGAGGTTAGGTAACTAGTCTAAGGTCACACAGCTAATAAGTGGATGAGTCAGAATTCTAATGTAGGCAGTCTGGCTCCAAAGTCCATGGTCTCAATCTCTATTCTCCATGGATATGAGCTACGTTGCTCACTTAGAGGTACCAGGTACCGTGGAAAGAGGAGAGGCTTGAGACCAAAAAGACGTGATTGCTAGAAAATATAGGTAAAGAACTCTAGGACTCTGAAGTCTCCCCTCTGGAGCCTGCAACTACTGTGTCCCCATTCTCAATCATCCCCAGTCCACTTAATGGGATGGTCTCTCTCATCTCCATCCACTAAATGTTGGTATTCCCTTGGGACCGTCTCAAGTTCTTTTATTACTACACACACTCTCCCTGGGTTATCTCTTCCATGCCTAGAATTCCAAGAAATACCCATATTAATGACTCCCTAAGTCTGCACCTCCAAGCCAGTTGTCCAAAACTATATTTTGGCCGCCGGCTGAACCACTTCCAGGGGGCGGTGCCCACGTGCCACTGCATAAAAACATCGACCAGAAGAGATTCACCTTTCAGCACGAATCTACTTCACTTCAAGCACCAGTCATGTTTACCGTCTCACCATCTAATCAGTCACCCAGCCAACATCAGACTTCAGACATCCTGGGCCCTTCCTGTTTTCTCATTGCACGCATCCGAGTCTTTTCACCGAACACTCAGTGAGTGTGCACAATGCTTGAGGCACTCTGCTAGGTATCAAGGATACAAAGATGAATACAATCCCTACTCTTAAGGAGTTCATCATCTACCAGGAGAGATAGACACACAAATGACTGCGAAGAAAAGGTTAAAGGAAGAGATACGTACAGTACAATAAAAAAAAAAGGGTTCTCTTGGGAGGGAGTGGTAAACTTTACCTGGGAAGGTAAAGAAAAGCATCAGAGAAGAATTAAAAACTTAAGCTGAGCCCCGGCTGGTGTGGCTTGGTGGAATGAGCAATGGACTGTGAACCAAAGGGTCGCTGGTTCAATTCCCAGTCAGGGCGCATGTCTGGGTTGCAGGCCAGGTCCCCAGCAGGGGGCACATGAGAGGTAACCACACATTGATGTTTCTCTCCCTCTCTCTCCTTCCCTTTCCCTCTCTCTAAAAATAAATAAATAAAATCCTTAAAAAAATTGAAGCTGAATTGTGAAGGATGACTCGGACAATGCCAATGAAGGAGGGAACGGCAGGAAAGAAGAATGTAAAGGCATTCTAGGCAGATGAAGGAGCACACAACAAGGCACATGTTTGTGCGAGAGCATGACACGTTTAGGAACTACAGGTAGTTCAATGTGAATACAATGAAAGTTATGACTTGGAGAGTGACAGGGAGGCCAGAAGACCGCTAAGGACAGATCATAAAGGGCATGACAGATATGGCACGCTCAGGTATTTGCATTTACCTTGTAGGGCAGTGGCTGTCAAATTGTGTTCCTGAGAACCTTAGGGATCCTTTAAGGAACCAGAGGTACCGCAGAGTTTTTGTCCCTGCCATTTGGATTTTGTTTTAAAAATTAGTTTTCATTGTGGTAACATAAATTTTACCATTTTAATCATCTTTCAGTATAAACTTCAGTGGCATTAAACACATTCATATTGCTGTACAACCATCACCGCTATTTAAAAACTGCATTTAAATGGCTCACTGTGATGTGCTACACACCAAATATTAACACACCAGGGTCAACCAACACAGAATCTTTGTGCAGCAAGGTTTAATAATTTTCTGCATTCTTTAAAAATACCTCTATTATTTGTGCATATGCTTGAGTAGTTTGCAAATGTATAATTTGGGGTTGTGGCCGTGCACTCATGGAAAGCTAATCATGGAAAATTGTGCAAGTAATTATAGCACATGAGCTTGTATTAAAACCCCAGACTGAGGCAGTTGCTCAATCCATGTGCTCACCACTGCATCATAGTCAGTTCTGAACTATCAATGAATATGGAACTCAACATGTTAAGATGATGTGGTATTTTTTGGAAGATTTTATTTGTTTATTTTTTAGAGAGGGCAAAGGAGAGAGAGAGGGAGAGAAGCACCAGTGTGTGGTTGCCTCTCATGTGCCCCTACTGAGTACCTGGACCACAACCCAGGCATGTTCCCTGACTGGGAATCAAACCAGCAATCCTCTGGTTCGCAGTCCGGCGCTCAGTCCACTGAGCTACACCAGCCAGGACAAGATGATATGGGATTAAAGATAGCTGCACAATCTAAGTGTCCAGTGACAGATGAATGGATAACCAATATGTGTGTGTGTCTGTATTTATGTGTATATACATAGGTATCTATATAGCTATAGATATCTATATCTATCTATATATGTATAAAATGAAATATTATTTAGCCATAAAAAGAAGAAAGCCCTACATTTTCTGACATGATGCACTTGAGGGCATCGTAAGTGAAATAAGTCAAGGAAGAAAGACAAATGCTGTATGTTATCACTTATATGTGAAATCTAAAACAGCTAAATTCACACAAAGAGAGTAGAATAGTGACTGCCAGATGTTGAGGGGTAGGAGAAATTGGAAATGTTGATCAAAAAGTATAAACATCCGGCCTGGCTGGTGTAGCTCAGTGGATTGAGCGCGGGCTGGGAACCAAGCGGTCCCGGTTTGATTCCCAGTTGGGGCACATGCCTGGGTTGCGGGCCGGGTCCCCAGTGAGGGCCATGTGAGAGGCAACCATACATTGCTGTTTCTCCCTCCCTTCTCCTCTCTCTAAAAATAAATAAATAAAATCTTTTAAAAAAAGTGTAAACACCCAACTATTAATATATGCTGGGTAACTTATGTATAGCCTGATGACTATAATTAACAGTATCGTATTATATATACTTGACAGTTGTTAAGAGTAAATCTTGCCCTGGCTGGTGTGGCTCAGTGAACTGAGTACCAGCCTGTGAACTGAAAGGTCCCCGGTTTGATTCCTGGTCTGCACACATGCCTGGGTGGCAGGCCAGGTCCCCAGTAGGGGGCATGAGAGAGGCAACCAATTGATGTATCCTTGCACATCAATGTTTCTCTTCCTCTCTTTCTCCCTCCTTTCCACACTCTCTAGAAATAAATAAAATCTTTTAAAAAAGTAAATCTTAAATGTTATTACCACACATGTAAAAAATATAATTATGTGAGGGGAAGGAGGTAGAAAGTCATCTTATGCTAACTATTTAGCAATATATATATACATATCAAATCATCATGTTGTATACGTTAAACTTATATATATCTCAGTAATATCTCACTAAAGATAGAAAGGATTAAATGAGATAGTGCATATGAAGCACTTAACCAATGACACTAAAAAAGATAACATGGTTTCAGTGCTTCTTGTAAGCTTTGGGAGTGATAAATTAGAAAAGATATTATTATTGATCCAATTTTGGATTTAAGTATCCTATCATTCCTCATTGAAGCTCCTAGATCAGTTTAATAATTGAAGAGACTCCTGAGATTGTAAAGTAGGCTGTTAAAAAAATGTTGATAATTTGCCCTGGCTGGTGTAGCTCAGTGGATGGAGCGTGGGCTGGGAACCAAAGGGTCCCAGTTCGATTCCCAGTCAGGGCACATGCCTGGGTTGCGGGCCAGGTTCCCAGTGAGGGCCATGTGAGAGGCAACCATACATTGCTGTTTCTCTCCCTCTCTTTCTCCCTCCCTTCCCCTCTCTCTAAAAATAAATAAATAAAATCTTTTAAAAAATGTTGATAATTTGCAGTTACATACCAGTATGATTCAGGATTTGCTTGATAATGAGTCACCAGAACAAATTACTAAAAAATTAGATGCAAGCCCTGGCTGGAGTAGCTCAGTGGATTGAGAGCAGGCTGTGAACCAAAGGGTCGCAGGTTTGATTCCCAGCACATGCCTGGGTTGTGGGACAGTTCCCCAGTGGGGGCCACATGAGAGGCAACTACACACTGATGTTTCTCTCCTTCTCTTTCTACCTCCCTTCCCCTCTCTAAAAATAAATAAATAAAATCTTCAAAAAAAAATTAGATGCAGCCCTGGCTGGTGTGACTCAGTGCATTGAGTGCCGGCCCGCAGACCAAAGTGTCGCTGGTTTGATTCCCAGTCAGGGCACATGCCTGGGTTACTGGCCAGGTCCCCAGTAGGGGGCGCATGCGAGGCAACCATACATTGATGTTTCTCTCCCTCTTTCTCACTCTTTTCCCCTCTGTCTAAAAAATAAATAAAATCTTTAAAAAAATTAGATGCAAAACCTTAAATAAAATTGTAACTGTCATCCAGAATCTCTGTCATGTCATAGACTAAGAATTAAAAATGTTCACGAGAAGCTAGTTTGTATTAGCAAAAGTCTGAAACCAAATAGTCATCATATGAATGGCATAACAAAATACAATGGCATACCTATCCAATATAGAGACATGACAGAGAACACAATACAGATACATATGCTAATATGGTATAATCTTAAGCAAATATCATTCAGTGGAAAAACTAAAGGGTAGAGTAGAACAGAGTATACAGTATGCTTCCTTTGTGTAGAAAGAAAGAATATTTAGAGATGTGGACTAAGGATTTAGGGAAAGAGAAAACATTACTTTTCATTATACTGCATTTAAAAGAAAACTTCATTTCAAAATAATAATAGATTCACAGGAAGTGGCAAAAAAAATGTATAGGAAGGTCTCATGCACCATTCACCCAGCCTGCCCCAATGGTGACATCTTGCATAATTACAGTACAATATCCAAACTGGGAAATTAACATTGGCTCAATCCTCAGACCTCATTCCGATTTCACTGGTTTTTACATGTACACTGTGTGTGTGTGTGCATTTAGTTCTGTGCAATTTTATCACATGTATAATTTCATGTGACCATCACCAAAATCAAGATACGGAACCATCCTATTACTGCAGGGCTCTCTCATGCTACCGTGTCCAGGCAACAGCTACCTCCTTCACCCCTCCACCCCTAACCCCTTACAACTCTTAATCTGTTCTTCCCTATAATTTTGTTATTTCAACAATGTATAAATGGCATCCTACAATATGTCACCTTCCAATACTGGCCTTTTTACCTCACTCAGCATGATGATAATCCATCCAAGTAACTGTCTGTATAAATAGTTCATTACTTTTACTGCTGAGCACTATTACTTGGCACGAATATCGCACAGTTTGTTTAACCATTCATTTGCTGGTGGGCATTTGAGTTGTCTCTGGTTTTTGCTTCCTACACATAGAGCATCTATAAACATGCATGCACAGGATCTTCTGTGAACATACACGTTCTGTGGGATAAACACCCAGTAGTGCTATTGCTGTATCATGTGGTGAGCATACGTTTAGTTTTAGAAAAAGTATTACATTCTTTTTTAGAGGGCCTGTACCTTTCTACATTCCCAACAGCAGTGTATGAGAGATCCAATTTCTCTACAATTTCTCCAATTGCCAGCATTTGGTATTGTCATTATTAGTTCCTTTAGCTATTCTGAGAGGTGGGCAGTGATTACAGCTCGTTGCGGTTTTCATTTGCATTTCCTTAATAATGAAGGATATTGAGCATCTTTTCATGTGCTTATTGCCATCTGTATATTCTATTCACTGAAATATCTGTTTGTGTCTTTTGCCCATTTTCTAGGTTGGCTGTTTTGTAGTATTGAATTTTGAGAGTTCTTCATATATTCTAGATACAAGCTATTTGTTGGATGCATTGCATTTTTTTGTCATAAAAATGTTCATGATGTTCAAATTAATATAAAGAAATGGAAAATAAAAACAGCTATAATACTATTATTGTTTGAAGACTGACTTATACACACATTGTAAGTTTGAACTTACAAACTTATGCGAACTTAAAATCCTTTTAAAAATTTATTTCACCTGTTAGAAATGCCTTGAACAGTTTCGTTTAGCCCTGGCTGGTGTGGCTCAGTGGATGGAGCACCGGCCTGCAGACTGGAAAGTTGCCGGTTCAATTCCCAGTTAAGACACATGTCTGGGTTGTGGGCCAGGTCCCCAGTTGGGGGTATGCGAGAGGCAACCGGCAACCGATCAATGTATCTCTCACACATAGATGTTTCTCTCCCTCTCTCTCTCCCTCCCTTCCCCTCTCTCTAAAAATAAAAAAGAATAAATAAAATCTTAAAAAAAAAAAAAAAAAAAAACAACAGCCCAGCTGGTGTAGCTCAGTGGATTGAGCGCGGGCTGGGAACCGAAGGGTCCCGGTTCGATCCCCAGTTGGGGCACAAGCCTGGCTTGTGGGCCAGGTCCCCAGTGAGGGCCATGTGAGAGGCAACCATACATTGCTGTTTCTCTCCCTCTCTTTCTCCCTCCCTTCTCCTTTCTCTAAAAATAAATAAATAAAATCTTAAAAAACAAAAACACAACAGTTTTGTTTAAAGAAGAGTTCCTCTGGATCCAGTTGAGACGGTGGAGGAGGTAACGCTGTGCTCACCGCCTCCCATGACCACATCAAAATTACAACTACATGACCGAACAGTCAAGCTGGAGAACCATCTGAAGACTAGCTGAGCTGAAGTCCTATAACTAGGGATATAGAAAAGAAGCCACACCAAGACTGGTAGAGGGATGGAGGTGTGAAACAGGCTGGGCCCACACCCGTGTGTGACAGTTGAGAATCAGGAGGGAGATCTCAGCTGCAGAGATTCCCCCTGAGAAGAGAGGCTACATTACATGCTACTAAATCAAATGATACCTTGAGACAAATGAAAATTAAAATGCAATGATTGCTCCAATAAAATGTTATGAAAAAATACTATGGAGCACCCATTGATGGGAAGACTTTGATCCAAAGTAAAGGTTTCATAGGTGGGTGATATCTGAATTTTGAATTGAAATCTCAGTAGAAACTGCCAGTCAGACCAAAGCGGAGAAAGAATTCAGGCATTCAATGAGAACCTACAATGACATGTCACGCACTATGCCAAGCCCTCGAGATTCAAAGATGAATAAGATACCCTAGATGGGTAGCTCAGTTGGTTAGAGCATCATCCCCACACACCAAGGTTGTGGGTTCAATCCCTGGTCAAGGCACATACATATAAGAATCAACCAATGAATGCATGAATAAGTAGAACAACAAATCTCTCTCTCAAATCAACTAAAAAAAAAGATGAGTAAGACACAGTTCCCATCTTTGATTGGCTGACTGTCTACCGGGGGAGTCAGCCAGGTAAGGACACGACTGTAATACAGAGTTGGGATAGTATTAGTGTAGAAACGACATAAACACTAGATGGCGTGGGTGGAGGAAGTGGGTGGTCAAAGACAGTTTCTTCAGGGGGATGAAATCAGAGCTGAGTATACGGGCAAAATAGAATTAGTCATGCCCTGACTGGTATGGCTCAGTGGGTTGGGTGTCATCCTGCAAGTCAAAGGGTCGCAGGCTCAATCCTCAGTCAGGGCACGTGCCCGGGTTGTGGGCCAGGCCCCCCAGTAGGGGGCATGTGAGAGGCAACCACACATTGCTGTTTCTCTCCTTGTCTTTCTCCCTCCTTTCCTCTCTCTCTAAAAATAAATAAAATCTTGAAAAGAAATAGAATTAGCCATGTGAAAACAGACGGAAGGCATTTCCGGCAGAGGGAGCAGAATGCACAGAGACTCACATACAAGAGAGAACTGGGCACAGTTAACATGGCTTAGCATAGCAGATGGCAAAGAAGGGGTGGGGCGAGGGGAAGCTAGCCAGGTAGGTAGGGCTAGAATACAAAGGCCATATTAAGCAGTGTGGTACAAAGTGAGGAGCTCTGGAAAGAGCTCTAAGCAGGTATATCCAGTTTATAAAGCACACCTTGGCTGCTGGTTGGTAGATGACTTGAGTGCCTGACTTGAAAGGGAAACCAATCAGAAAGCTAGCCATAAGCTAAGAAATGACGAAGGCCTGAACTAAGGTAGTGGTAGCAGAGCTAGAGAAAAGAAAGGTACTTGAGAGATGAGTAAGACTCACAGGACTTGGTGACTGATGGGACTGGGAGAAGGAGCCAGAGTGAAGGAAGAACATGCAATGATGCCCTGGCTTTTGGTATGGGTGACTGGGGGGCTGTTGGAATCACTTACTGCAGTGGATGGAGGGGCTGGTTTAACAGAGGCAAGAAGGGGCCAGGAATTCGGTGTGAGCTATGTGGAATGGGAGCTCTAAGCATCTAAGTGGGTGGGACTACTCAGGGTGGTGCAGAGTGGCAAGGGGACGATGGGCTTGAACAATAGAAAGAGAGAAAAGCAGAGTGAAACGAAAAGGGAAGGGAGCCACTGTATGCGGAAGATGAGGGATTTTGTTTGAAAATGGGAGAAACACATCAGTAGAGGGGGAAACTCAGTAGAGAAGGAGGGGGTAAAAGCGCAGGAGGGACGGAGGTGCTGGATGGGCCAGATTTACAAGGCCGTGGGGAGACAAAAAAAGCAAACCAGCAGAGAACATCCGAGTGGCACAGCACAGAGATCTGTAATGACAGTACTGTTTGGCAAATGATGAGTGCGCTGCTGTGGCGGGACCCCTGTTTGTGGGGAAATGGTGGCAGATGAAACTGGAAGTATGGCCCTGGCTGGTGTAGCTCAGTAGATTGAGCGCAGGCTGCGAACCAAAGGGTCGCCGGTTCGATTCCCAGTCAGGGCACATGCCTGGGTTGCAGGCCAGTTCCCTGGTGGGGGCCACGTGAGAGGCAACCACACATTGATGTTTCTCTCCCTCTCTTTCTCCCTCCCTTCCCTTCTGTCTAAAAATAAATAAATAAAATCTTTAAAAAAAAGAAAAGAAACTAGAAATATAGAGGGGCCAGAAAAATGACAAGGTATCCCCCTGATACTACAGAATTTCAGAGGAATAAAAGTACATTAGATGGCTATATGATTACAAAAGGCAAGTTCAAAAACCCTAAGACTTAAGTTGGACCTTGCAAGATGGCTATGTTGTATCAGGGTATCCAACCCTCAGCCCGTGGGCTGCATGCAGCCCAGGATGGCTATGAACGCAGCTCAACACAAAATCGTGCATCTCCTTAAAACCTTTTTTTTTTTTTTGCCCAGCAGCTTTCATTAGTGTTTGTGTAGTTAATGCATGGCCCAAGACAACTCTTCTTCTTCCAGTGTGGCCCAGAGACGCCAAAAGGTTGGACAGCCCTGTTAGATGGTTGGTGGGGGAGTAGGGGAGTGGCTGCATTCTGGGAGAGAAGAGGAAACAGCTATAAGGAAAGTACACAGAAGCCAGAATCAGCAGGGCCCATGGTGCAGGCTGGGTAACTGCAGTGGAGAGTGTGGGCTGGGAAGGTATGAAAGGCAGCTGAGGAGACAGGCCAGGGACGAAGGCTCTAGAAGGCCTGGCTATGGTTTTTAGACTTCATCCTGTATGCAGTGCCATGTCACTTAGTTTCCAACCAGGGGAGGGACCATGTACAAAGTGGTATTTTAAGGAGATTAACGTAGCTATGGTAGTTGGGATGGAATGCTTCCAAGAAGCCAGTGTTAGGAGGCGGTTGACCAGGTGTACAGGGTGAGGGCATGGACTTTGGAGAGACAGCAGGAAGAGACTGAAAGTGTTTGCGTCTCTACGATATAGCTAAAGAAGAACTAACAGCAGGTAGTGGGTACTTACTCCTACCTAATCAAGGAGCTCATGCTGGGAGCAATAATTAGCAAATGGAATAGGAAGAAGAAAAAGCAAGAGACTAAAAAAGGAATAGTTTGAGTTAAGAAAAGAACTAGGAGAGTGGGGATTTACAAGTCAGGAGAAGAGTTTCAAGAAGGGTATGTTCAAGTGTCAATGCCACACAGAAGTTAGAGAAGATGAGCACCAAAAAGACCCCACTGCTTTGGTAATGAAGGTATCACCGGTGACATCTGACATAGTGGTTTTGGTAAGGTGGGTAAAGATGGACTACCCAGAGAGTAGATCAAACAGGTGCCTAGATACAAAGTCAATATTTAAAAATAAATTGTATTTCCATGCACTATAAACAAAGTTAGAATACAAAATTTTAAGATTCTATTCATGCTGTTTACATGGGTTTGTTCATTTTATGAAAATTCAGTGAGCTATACTCACTTATGATATATGTACTTTTCTGTTGGTATATTATACTTGAATGAAAAGATTTTAAGACATCACTTCCAATACTGTCAACATACAAATTACTTAAGAACAGAACAAAAGCCCTGGCGGGTGTGGCTCAGTGGATTGAGTGCCGGCCTGCGAACCAAAGGGTCACTGGTTCGATTCCCAGTCAGGGCACATGCCCCCCAGTAGGGGGCATGAAAGAGGCAACCACACATTGATGTCTCTCTCCCTCTCTTTTTCCTTCCCTTCCCCTCTAAAAATAAATAAATAAAATCTTAAAAAAAAGAATAGAACAAAAGATGGATAAGACTTCCACAGGGAAAACCATTGAAAAAGTATTTAAAAGTTCTAAATAAGTGGGGAGACATACCATGTACCTAGATTTGGAAGACTGAATTTGACTTAACAGAATGAGTGCCCAGAAACAGACCAAGGCAGATTTGGGCACTTAATATATGACAGAAGTGGCACTTCTCATCAGTGGGGGAAAAAATGGACTTTTCAGAAATAGTGCTAGGACAAAGGGGCATTTATACAAAAAACAAAATTGGATCCCTACATCATACCATGTACAGAAAAGAGTTCTGGGTGGATTAAAGAACTAAGTGTGAAAGGCAAAATTGTGAAGCATTTATTCGATAGTATAGAAGAATATCTTCCTGACCTTGGGGTACTAAGGGATTTCTTAAACAAGACACAAAATAAAACAATCATAAATGAAAAGAGAGTAAAAAGACAAGCCAGAGATGAGGGACAAGATATTTGTAAAACCTGTGGGGCTGGGGAGCTTTGCAATAAATATAACTGACCAGTGACTAGACTCTATTATATACATGTAAAGAACTAGTTTTGAAATCAGTTCGAAGACAGACAATAGAAAAATGGGCAAGACTTGGACAGGCATTTCACAGAAAAGAAAATATACATGGCCAATAAACATATGAAGAGATGATCTACCCCTTTAGTCATTGAGGCAACGAAAATTAAAACCATGATGAAGTTTACCACACCCATTAAAATAGCAAAAATTTTAAATTCTGGCAAAACGTTGGGAAATGTGGAGTGACAACTCTCGTATATTGGACACTTGGGTGTGTATGTACCCTGGGACCCAGTAATTCTACTTCAAAGTGTACACCCTAAAAAATTCACACACATATTCATCAGGCTACATGAACAAGAATGTTCATAGTAGCCTGGCTGGTGTGGCTCAGTGGATTGAGCGCCGGCCTGTGAACCAAAGGGTCCTTGGTTCGATTCCCAGTCAGGGTACATGCCTGGGTTGTGGGCCAGATTCCCCAGTAGGGGGAGCTCAAAAGGCAACCACACATTGATGTTTCTTTCCCTCTCTTTCTGCCTCCCTTCCCCTCTCTAAATATAAAGAAATAAAATATTCTTAAAAAAAGAATGTTCATCGGGACATTGTTGATAATAGCCTCAAGCTGGAAACAACAGAAATATCTTTGCAGTAGAAAGAATAAATATTGGTCTAGTGATGCAATGGAATACTGTAGCAAAAGGGAAATAAAGAAACTGTAGCTCCCTGGCTGGTGTAGCTCAGTGGATTGAGCACGGGCTGGGAACCAAAGGGTCCCAGTTCGATTCCCAGTCAGGGCACATGCCTGGGTTGCAGGCCAGGTCCCCATGAGGGCCATGTGAGAGGCAACCATACATTGCTGTTTCTCTCCCTCTCTTTCTCCCTCCCTTCCCCTCTCTCTAAAAATAAATTAAAAATAAAATCGTAAAAAAAAAAAGAAACTGTAGCTATATGCAATGTGGATGAATCTCATCCCCAATGTTGAATGAGAGATGTAAAATACAAAAGATCACATCAGTATGATTCCATTGACATGAAGTTTAAAAACAGACAAAATTCAATTATGCTATTTAGAGATGTATACACAGATGGCACTGCTGTGCCAGAAAGCGAGGGAATTACTATCACACACATTGGGAGTGGTTACCTCAAGAGGGAAGGAAGGCGGTCGTGACCTGAGAGAGGTCCACACACACAGATGCTAGATACGTCCCTTTTCAACCTAAGTGATAGTTATATGAGTGTTCACTTTATAATTACCTATTAAACTATAGACACGATTTATGCAGTTTTTACCATGTGTGCTCTATCTCACCCAAAAAAACGTAACTAAGAGTGAATCACATGTGTTGCTAAGCAGTGTGAACTTTTTAGAGGAGCTTGACTAAACGGAAGGAGGTAGCGTAGCAGTTATAGGAGGATTCGGGATTGAAGGAATACATGTACATATGCTCACCAAAATACATGTACAAGAATATCCATAGCAGCACTATTCATAACAGCCCCAAACTGGAAATTTCCCAAATGCCCATCCAACAGTAGAAAAGAAAAATAAACTGTGGCACAGTCACCAATGGAATATGTATAGTGATGAAAACGGATGAATTACAACTACGTGAAGTAATATGGATGAGTCTTACAAGCATAATGTTGACTTAGGGTGACAAGATTTAACAAAGGGAAAAAAATAACAGGCATCGGTTACATTTGAATTTCAGATAAATGATGAATCATTTGTCATGCAAGTACGTTCCCTGCAAAATGACTTGCCATTTATCTGAAATTCAAATTCAGTTAGGCATCCTTTCACTTTTCCAGTGACCTCACATTGAATGAAAGGAATCAGATGCAAAAGTTACCTTCTGGGGAAGACTGAGACTGAAGTGGGCACAAGTGGTACTTCTGGGACACTCATCATATTGTTTTCTGATCTGGGTGGTGGTGACATAGCTATGTTCACATTGCGAACACTCATCGGAGCTGAAAATTATGATTTGGGTTTTTTCCTGTATGCTGTATTACACTTCAATTGAATAACCTGTTATCCATCTGTAATCTATTTATATGCTATCCGGTAGTTAGCTGAATCTGTTTTATATTCAAAGTTTCAACAACAAAAAAAATAGGGATACACTTAAAAAGAAATGTGCAGCACCCATGCCGTGTACAGGGAGTTAAATATCTTGAATAGGTAAATTAATCCAGCATATGAATGTCCTATAAATATAAAAGTACTTTTTTATTCCTCACCCAAGGTATGTTCATTGATTTTAGAGAAAAAGGGAGGGAGGGGTAGGGGAAAGGGAGGGGGAGAGAGATAGAGAGAGGGAGAGAGAAAGAGAGAGAGAGAAATTGATTGGCTGCCTCCCCCACCCCACATACCCCAAATGGGAATCGAACCCATGACGCTCCAACCAACTGAGCCACCTGGCCAGGGCTAAAAGTACTTTTAACTTCACTGATAACTACAGGAAAGAAAATGAGATAGCAAACTTTACAAAAACAAATAATCTTAGGCCTTTGTGGGAATTTGGTAGTATATTTTTAACATGTAGATGGATTTGGGGAAGATGGGGAGTTGAAGATAGCCCAGAACCCCTTTATCCCTAAGTCGGACCCATTTACTCTGTCCTTCAGCCACGTAGTTGCTGAGAGAGTGAGCTCGCAGGGTGGGTCTGAGACTTGAGAGTGAGTTCTCTCTGGAACAGCTGAGAACTCTGGGCTACAGACCTGGAGTTCAATGTAGGAGAGCCAAAACAAGGATGGGAACTGGCTGCCAGCTAAGGTTTGGCCTGCGGGACTCTATGAGCTCCCAGGAGACAGCTGATATTGTCCATGTGAGTGTGGCAGGTTTCCCTGGATCTGAAAATGCTGCCGAGAAACTGAGGACTTGGATTGCGTCCTCTCTGCTTGGAGACAAGGGCAGCACCAGGGAACGAGAGTCAGAGGAGCCTCTTCTCCAGGCCTCCCAAGGGTGTGAGAAGCTGACTGACAACGGGACTGCTTCTACAGTGCTGGCTCATGGGCACAGACCACTGAGCCTTTTCCAGTCACACAGCTGCTGTGACTTAAGGGACCTCAGCATTGGACTTGAGACCCAACGAGAAGAGAAAGGAAAATAACAATACCCCTAAGGTGACCCAGAGGCCTAAGACAGAAAGAAGCAGAAAACCTCGAGTAAGCCTTTAATGAAATAGAGTTGCTGAAGGAAAGAGCCAACTGAGTCTAAAAGAGATGACTCAAGAAGATGAAAGCACAACAAAAAAAAAAGATGTTCTGGAACTAAAAGAATTAAATATCATTTACCCAAACCAGTAGCAATTATCATTTCAAATATTAAAAACAATAAAACCATTCCAACTAAAAACAGAAACTAGACTCTCCCACCCCCCAAGGAAAGCAATTTTACAAGCCCAGTGTGTATCTTTCAACATCTTTCTCCTTGCTAATAAAAAACATGAGAAATGATAGGGATAAATATTCACAAAGAGATCATTTTCTTTTTACTGATAAGATTTTATAGTAAGAAACCCTAAGACTCTAGTTTAAAATAAAAACTTAGAACAGAGCTATAAGTATTAAGATGGATAAACCTCTCCCTGAGTGGTGTGGCTCAGTGGGTTGGGCATCATCCCACAAAGTACAAGGTTGCCGGTTCAATTCCCAGTCAGGGCACATGCCTGGGTTGCGGGCCAGGTCCCCAGTTGGGCGCACGCAAGAGGCAACATGTTTCTCTTGCACACAGATGTTTTTCTTCCTCTCTTTCTCCCTCCCTACTTCTCTAAGAATAAATTTTAAAACTTGTCTCTTAAAAATACCTCCTTTAATAAAAAGAGTTAAAAACAGAACTACTATATGACCTAGCAATTCCACTTCTGGGTATTTAATTGAAGAAATCCAAAACACTAATTCAAAAAGATGTATGCACCCCTATGTTTAATGCAGCATAACTTATACTGAGCAATATATGGAAGCAACACAAGTGCCCATTCATAGAAGAATGAACAAAGATGTGGTGTATCCATACACAATGGACTATTACTCAGCAATAAAAAGAATGAAATCTTGCCATTTCTGACAACGTGCTTGAACCCAGAGGTACTGTGCTAAGTGAAATGTCAGACAAAGACAAATACGTTACCATATGATCTCACTTATACGTGGAATCTTAAAAAAACAAAACAAACAAAACAGAAACAGGTTCACAAATACAGAGAACAAACTGTTGGTGCCAGAGGAGAGGGGTTCAGGGGGTGTTAAAAAATGTAAAGGGGAATAAAAGGTATAAACCTCTAGTTACAAAATAAGTCACATGGATGTCATATAAAGCACAGGGAATACAGTCAGTAGAATGGTAATAACTTTGTATGGCGAAAGATGGTTACCACATTTATCACAGTGATCACATTGCAAGGCATATAAATGTCGAATCACTATGTTGTACACTTGAAACGAAAATAATACAGGATGAGCCCTGGCTGGTGTGACTCAGTGGATTGAGCGCTGGCCTGTGAACCAAAGGGTCGCTGGTTCGATTCCCAGTCGGGGCACAGGCCTGGGTTTGCGGGCCAGGTTCCCCGGTGCGGGGCATGCAAGAGGCAACCAAACACTGACGTTTCTCTTGCTCCCTTTCTCCCTCCCTTCCCCTCTTTCTAAAAATAAATAAATAAAATATTAAAAAATAAATAAACGAACACAAAGGTGCTTTAAAAAAAGAGAAAATAATACAGGATGAGACAAAAGGAGGTTTACAGTTGTGAGCATGCAAAAGAGTTTATTCTTGTATTGCCACTTATTAATTATGTATCATTTTCCATATGAACAACTCTAAACCTACTTCTGCCCTACCCTGTATTGCACGTCTACGCTTGGATAAAAAAGAAATTTATCACATGATAAATCTTTTTAAAAAACAAACAATAAGCCTTAAGTGAAACAAGCCAATCACAAAAGACCACTTATTGCATGACTATATTAATATGAGATATAGGTTAGTGGTTGCCTAGGGTTAGAGAAGGCGTGGGAAAGGGGAGTGATTGCTAATGGATATTAAGTTTCTTTGGGGGAAATGATGAAAGTGCTCTCAATTCAGATTGCGGCGATGAATGCACAGCTCTGTGAATATACTAAAATCCACTGAACTGGGCCCGCCTAGTGTAGCTCAGTGGATTGAGCGCGGGCTAGGAACCAAAAGGTCCCAGTTCAATTCCCAGTCAGGGCACATGCCTGGGTTGCAGGCCAGGACCCCAGTGAGGGCCATGTGAGAGGCAACCATACATTGCTCTTTCTCCCTCTCTTCTCCTCTCTCTAAAAATAAATAAATAAAATCTTTAAAAAAATCCACTGAACTGGACAGTGTCAATGGGTGAATCTTACGGCTGTGAATTCTATCTCAAAGAGCCATTAAAACATAACTCAGAACCGTACACCTAAGAAAAGATAAAAGAGGCACAAAAACCTTTAAATAAGAAGGTTAACACAGAACAGAAAGGTCACTTTTAACTATATTCAGAACGAAAAGCTGAATGAGAAAGAAACAGGCTCTGGCCTTTGCCAGCAGTATAACACTGGTAAATGACAAAGGTAAAATTCCTCGATTACACTTGTTGCTTCTGCCTTCTCAGTTCCCGAGGGACCTGAAACCTAAGGTCAGGGGGTAGTGAGACCTCAACTCCTTTCATAAGAAGTCAAATATCTTGGGCCAGATGAATGCTAGCCAAGGGAACTAACAGTAATTTCAAATGCGGGTGCTGAAGCTATGTCAGTGATCTTTGAGAAATCTCAGAGAAAAAGATGTTCCAGAAGACTGGGCAGATGTAATTTCAAAATCTAAAAAAAAAAGAGCTAAAAGTTAATTCCATAAATTACAGATCAGTAAGTTTGATATGTCTTCTATATTATTATAGGGATGGCTTACAAGAACCTAGAAATGGAAGAATAAGCATTAGAAGCCAGCTTGAATTCACTAAGAAAAAGTTGATTTAGGCTAATCCTTATTTCCTTTTTGTACACTTACTAAGCTGGTGGCTAATGAGGAATATGGTAGATACAGTATATCTGGACTTTAGCAAGGCATTTGATGAAATCTTTTATGAGATCCTTAAGTATAAAATTGAGAAACAGCCCTGGTTTGTGTTGCTCAGTGGATTGAGCGCTGGTCTGTGAACCGAAAGATCATCAGTTCGATTCCCAATCAGGGTACATGCCTGGGTGGCGGGCCAGGTTCCCTGTTGGGCGCTTGTAAGAGGCCATCGGTGGATGTACGTTTCACATATCCGATGTTTCTCTCCCTCTCTTTATCCCTCCCTTCCTGCCTCTCTAAAAATAAAGAAATAGAATCTTTAAAATTGGGAAACAGGAGCTGGTTGTTAATTTTTTGTTAGATAGATTAATAATTGCTTAAAAGACCATTCCCACAGCATGCAGTTTACCAGGTCACTTTCATGCCAGACAAAGGTGTGTAATAGCACACACCACGGGTTCTTCTAGCCTTAGGAGCGTCACCATTTCTCTCCAATAACTTAAATGAAGATATGGAAACCATGCTGATGAGGTTTACGTGACATCTGGGAAGGACCGTGAATACTTGAGGATATTGATTTTAATCATAAGTAGTTGGGGGGTAAGAGAAGAGAAAAGAAAAGAAAACAAAACAAAAACTTGCCTGGATGAGATGAAATCAAACCAAGGGCCAGATCCAAATCTCACACCTAAATTAGGAAATGAGCGCAAGGGAAAGAAACAACTTTTCACTATTTCTGAAATCAGCGTCCGGCTTGAATTGTAGGTACTTTTAGATTGGGATCTGAAGTATCCCAGTCAAGACACCAACAATACCAAGAAGAAGAGTGCTAGAAGGTTTCTTCTCCAACGGTGGCCTTAACCATTCTTACCCTCTTTGAGACGATCCCCTTCCGCCTTGGTTTTCTTCTGCCTTTCTGATCCAGCAAGGTCTACAAGATGCAATTTGGAGCGAAAGCTGCTATTCCTGTGATAATGACAGGATGCCACAAGTGAGAAGAGTACACACACTTGAGGACAGCAGAATCTCAAAGCTGACCCGTCAGCTCTTCTTTTCTTTCAAATCGGTCAAAATAGCCCCACTTGTGACTAGTGCTCAATGTACTGATGTCAGATGCTTTGTCAAACTAATTAAAGAAGCAACCTACTGGTGAACTTGACCAGAACTCACATTAAAAATCTTGACTCTTGCGCTGGCTGGTATAGCTCAGCGGATTGGGCGTGGGTTGCGAACCAAAGGGTCGCCGGTTTGATTCCCAGTCAGGGCACATGCCTGGGTTGCGGGCCAGGTACTCAGTAGGGGCACATGAGAGGCAACCACACATTGATGTTTCTCTCCCTCTCTTTCTCCTTCCCTCCTCCTCTCTCTAAAAATAAATTTAGAAAAACCTTGACTCTTCCGATTGTAACTTACTTGTCATTTTTCTTTCTTTGCTCTATGGAGATTGTAAAGATGGCATGAGAACGGGATGACTGGGAGTTCATCGCTGTGGAGGCCACAGTCCTACAGTTGTTGCCCTGCTCCAAACAGGAAACAGTATCCAGGGCAACTAAAACAGTCTTCTCAGTGAGTCCCACAATCTAATTCAGAGAAAGAAAAAGAAAACCTCCTTAGGATTCATACTTCAAATAGTTCATCGGAAATAGAAGTGGTGGCTTGAAGAAATAATGCCTTGATGCTCCAGTAGAGCCTTAATAAAGATTGAATAGAAGAGCCGTGGTTTTATCTGGAAACCCTAATCATTGTGATCCCTGCAAACCAAGGTTTCCAATCTCCCCTAGGGGCTTCCAAAACAAGGTACTGACCAATACTGGAGCTAGAAAAGCTCTCTAGATTTTAGGATAGCAATGGATAAGGTGCCTTCCAGGGAGCCCCAGGTGAAGGTAAGTTCTGACCTGAAGGACAGCAAGCGTAACAAAAAACAGCTTTGGTATTTCTCTTTCCTACTTTCTCTTTTGTTGGACCTTAGGTTCCTTCCCATACCTCTGATCTGTTTTAAACCTCATTTTCCACTGGGGGAAATTGCATGACATAGTTTCTGCAGGAAGCCAGAAAACCAGGGTCCTGGGCTTGGTACTGTATCTAGCTATGCGAGTTTGTACAAACTAAAATCTCTTGAAGCCTCTCGAGATTGAACTAGAGAAAGCCCCTGCTAGCCCCTATATGCTATGATTTTATTACTCCAGAGCTCCTAAATCTACATTGGTGCCCTAATTTCTAGGCTTTTATTTAGAATTGCCTGCTACTTACACTTTGACATCAGTAAATTCTAAGCCAGACTCATCTTCCTTTCACCAGCACTGATTCTATCCACTATTTCTCCATTTCTATTAACATCTCTAGTCTCAAAACCTCAGCTTCACCTTCAATTCCTCCCATTCCTCCAAATGTCAGCTATCGCCAACTCCCAGTCCTTCTTCTTTTGACTCCACTGCTTCCTTTTCCGTTCTGCTTGCTTAGTCCTGGCCCATACTACTTCATGCCTGAGAGATAAGGCAGAGTTTCCCCAATTGGCCTTCCTTGGCCTAGTCTTTCTCCTTTTCAATCCATTTCTGTTTAGTCTCCCTAAAAATCCTGCTTCCTAAAATGCCACCGAACTACAAAGCCCTGTGCGAGATACCGAGGATACGAAGAGATCTGAAGATACTCTTCTAACATCTGGGACCCAACTTACCTGGAGAGATAAACATGGAAGCTAAAGACTTGGTAAAAGTAGCCACAGCAGACCTTCATTTGGAAGGAGTAAATAGCTTATACACTGTCCACAGGGATAGAAATGAAATTCTTTAATCTGGAGTCATAATCTGGTCCTAACATCACTCCTACTACTTCCCAACCCACATCCCTGCATCAAGACCGACTGGTCTTGTCTTACTACCCCTAGGACTGTATTTTCTGCTTTCCTGTTTAAACTATTCCTTACTGCAAGAATACCCTTACTCTCAGCTCTACTTACGTATGGTCCATTCATCCCATCTGAAAAGTATTAACAAAGTTGTCCTTACCCACCCGAATGTAAATCAGAAACCTACACTTCTTTGTAGTGCAAATTTCATCTCAAATAATGCTTCAGATGTAATTCCCACTGCCGCATGGGGCATATAAAACATCTTGGAATCTGGTCAAGAGCTGGCTTCCTACCAACATTCTTTCTGGTGACAGACAGCATGTGTCTGGCCCAGGTTTCTTATTCCCACTCTCCAAACTGTCTTCCTGTATTCCAAGCTTCTCCGGCTTTCTAAATGGGTCTGATCCTTCAAGCCCTGCTTTTGCACTTGGTTAATGGCTTAATGACCCAGAAGGAAAAAAAAAAAAAAGCACCTGCCTCTCAGGCACCTGTCCATGCAGGGGGGAGAGGAAGGAGAGAAAGACAGGTAAGATATTATTTTATCAAGTTTTCCCAAGTCTGTACTACCTATTTTCATCCACTTCCAGCATCAGGTTCTCCCACTTCTGAATATTCGAACTGGTGCTAGACCCAAGCTCTGCCTGTTTTCAACATTGGCTTCTGGATTTGGCCCACACCCATATACAAAACTCCGTACTTTGCCTCATATTTTCTGTTCAGCCCTGGCTGGTGTGGCTCAGTGGATTGAGTGCCAGTGTGTGAACCAAAGGGTCGCTGGTTCGATTTCCAGTCAGGGCACATGCCTGGGTTGCAAGCCAGGCCCCCAGTAAGGGGCGCACGAGAGGCAAGCACACACTGATATTTCTCTTCCTCTCTTTCTCCCTCCCTTTTCCTCTCTTTTTTGAAAAAAGAAAGAACATTAAGATTTTAAAAAATGTTTCTGTTCAATTGTAGCTCCACATCCTGGATCTACCATGTGACAGAAGCCTCTCAAATAAGTCATCTTTGTCCTATGGTACTTATGAATTTTAAAAGGGTTATATTACTTAACTTTTTAATTTTAAAATATCACTCCAAAAAATGTTAAAAAAAAAAAAAAGCCCTGGCTGGTGTAACTCAGTAGATTCAGTGCCAGTGTGTGAACCAAAGGGTTGCTGGTTCGATTCCCAGTCAGGGCACATGCCTGGGTTGCAGGCAAGGTCCCCAGTTGGGGGCAAGTGTGCAATAGGCAACCAATTGATGTATCTCTCGCACATTGCTGTTTCTTTCCCTCTCTTTCTCACTCTATTCCCCTCTTTCTAAAAATAAATAAATAAAATCTTTAAAAAAGTTTTAAATAAATAAATAAATATCACTCCAGAGCCTAGCACAATGTGTATTCCAGGGTTTTCCAACAGAATTTTTGACCATGGGTAAGTTCTATATCTGTGTCATCCAATATAGTAGTCACTAGCCACATGTAGCTATTGAGTACTTCACATGTGTCTGGTGTAACTGAGGGACTGAATTTTTTTTTATTAAAGATTTTATTTATTTACCTTTAGAGAAGGGAAGGGAGGGAGAAGGAGAGGGAGAGAAATATCAATGTACGACTACCTCCTGCACATCCCCTACCAGGGACCCAGACCGCAACCCAGGCATGTGCCCTGACTGGGACCTTTTGGTTCACAGGCTGGCACTCAACCACTGAGCCCCACCAGCCAGGGAAGGACTGAATTTTTTTTTAACATTTATTTTATTTATTTATTTATTGAGCTACACCAGCCAGGGCGGGACTGAATTTCTAAAAAAAAATCTTTTATTCATTCATTCGTTTATTCATTTATAGGGGAAGGCGGGGAGAAAGAGAGGGAGAGAAACATCGATGTGAGAGAGAAACATCGATCGGTTGCCTCTCTCATTCCCATAGCCGGGGACCAGGCCTGCAAGCCAGGCATGTACCCCAATCAGGAACTGAACTGGCAACCCTTCACTTTGTGAGGCAATGCCCGACCAACTGAGGCAATGCCCAACCAACTGAGCCTTGCTGGCCAGAGCTGAGGGACTGAACTATAAATTTTACTCAGTTTTAGTTCATTTAGGTTTAAATAGCCATTTGTGGCTACTGACTACCATACTGGATGTCAAAGCCTTAGAACTCTGTAAATATTTAATTGATTTTAGCATTCGTTCAAGAGGTAACAGGAAGGTGATCAAACATCCTTCCCTCTAAGAGATCCCATGTAGGAATTCTAGATTCACAAAGGCAATCAGGACCACGCGGAAATCTGACAGATGTTAGTAGTCATTTAAAATCACAGTGGCAAATAAGACAGATGTGAACTTTAGTAGTGACCAACATTTTTAAATAATAATAACAACAACAACAAACACACCTTTATGCCTTCCTTAGGATCCTCTCGTATATTTATCTGAGAGGCTTTCTCACGAGGTGGGCATAGAAGATCCAAGATTTCTTCATTGTAAATCTGGTATCATTGAAAATAAAGCAGTGAAAACAAGACGTTAACAGGGTCATCTCAGAGTGGCGGGATCAGAGATGATTTTTAAGTTCTTCGTGACTTTGTTTTAAAACGTTCTTACAGCATACATTTCAGACTTTTAATTAAGAAAAGGCCTTTAACCCTATAGGCAAACATTTGATACTTGCAAGAATGAATTCACCCGTTACTGTCACAAAATCGAGACTGCTCTCTTCAGGCAGAGTCCCTTAGGAATAGCAGACAATGAAAGTGACATGGGTGCCCAAATGCGGTTCTTTCATACCAGTGGCACCTTCACTGATTTGGTTAAGCTGTAAGTAACAAAGCCTTAATGGAGGGTGGAAGCGGGAAGCACAAGGAAGGAGTGGCAAGCAATATTTCAACAACAAGCAGGACTTGCAGTATTGACAACAGCATTTAGCGCAGTGTCAGCACTCTACTTGGTTGCTATTACCGCTGTGGCTACTACCTGACATCCCAGGCTCCGAAGCTCTTTTTTCCTTTGATTACCTTGACCACAACTGGGTTCACCAAGATTCAAGAAGGCTCATCTTAATGATGTTTACCTCCCCATCTTCAAACTCTACACCTCCTATATCCATTAAGAGTCAATCTCAGGCCCCGGCTAGTGTAGCTCAGTGGATTGAGCGCGGGCTGGGAACCTAGAGGATCCTGGTTCGATTCCCAGTCAGGGCACATGCCTGGGTTGCGGGCTGGGTCCCAAGTGAGGGCCATGTGAGAGGCAACCACACATTGCTGTTTCTCTCCCTGTCTCCCTCCCTTCCCCTCCTCCCTTCCCCTCTCTCTCAAAGTAAATAAATAAAATCTTAAAAAAAAAGAGTCAATCTCAGGATGAAGTATTTACCTACAATTTATAATTGCATCCTTACATCACAGCACTTTCATTATTGCTCCGTAAAGATGAGGCATCGTATCCCTGCTATGGAACCAACCAGCTAGTTTCCCCGAAGCCAGAAGTTCCCTAGACAAGCGTTTTTGGTGTCATGAGGTTAGCTATAACTAGTCAATCTACTTCTACACTGATAGACATTAGAATGAAGACACCCACAAGGGCAGGGACTTTTAAGTTTTGTTGACTGATATATAGTCCAGGCACCTAGAACAGGGTCTATACCATAGTAGGTAGTCAATAAATATCTGTTGAATAGACACACTGTATTGTCACCTGTACAAGTCAATACGTCCCCCAATTTTTAGAACATTCTTCATAAAATAGGAACATTATCGCTTAAGCTTCAAAACAGTAAAGGCAAATCAAATATTTTTCTGCAGACTCTACAGAGAATCAATAAGAGGCCAAACTGGAATTAACAGGACTCCTGTCGTCTTTTTATACGGCAACGCCAACTCCTCTAACGATCAGACTAAACAGACTATTTTGACAACAAGGGAAGAACTGGGTGCAAGCCAGATCCAACCGAGCCAGTAAGTTTTCTCTATCAGTTTATAAAAATGTAATTTACTAAAAATGCAATTTATGAGTTTGAGTGATGACAGGAAAAACCTGATTTGGATTTCTTTTTCTACTCCAAGATAAACTGAAGCTCAGAATAATTAAGGAGAAATCATTTACCTCCAGGTATGACACCTTCAGCGTAAATTCGAAGTCACTCTTCTTGTCCATTTCTTTGAAGAGCATTTGTATTACTCGAGGAATGACCCCAACTGTTGGTTCATTCTCTTGCTCTGCAGTGTATGCACCTCCCATGGAGTAGGTCTTTCCAGAGCCAGTCTGTCCATATGCCAGGACGGTTGCATTGTATCCTGGCAAAACAGAAGTCACATGCACAGTGGTGCTCAAATGTTCTCATGCAATCAATATGCTCTGTTTCCTTCGGTGATTACAAATGGAGACTGTTCTCTTAAGATAAGGGTCTCTTATGAACAACGGCCACAGAGCAAAGTCATATGGGTGTGATGACTTTGTACTGCTCCAAACAAGCAAAGAAAAAAAATACCAAACCCAGAACGTGTGCCCCTCCTGATAGCTCTCAAAAGACAGGAAGTAAAATACTTGAGGATCTGACTGCCATCATGAGGATGGCCAAGTCTCTGCCAAAAAGTCATTCAGAGTTTTGTAATTCTACTTTCTGTCTACTTTGAGCAATTCTAAATTATGAGAATTAAATGAAAGCCCTAGAAGCTGCATAAATAGAAGGGATTCAAACATGTATATCTTTGATTAACAGTCTTCATTTGAAAAGGCAACGAAGCTGCTTCTTACAGTCAATGAAAGCATCTACTCCTTATCTGAACTCTCGGAATGCATCTGGACCACAGTATTGGGCTCCTCATAGAAATGTCATCCTTTAAGTGTGATTCAATGGGATATATGCCTTTTGCTTTTTGAAAGACCTTGTTTGTATAAATGAAGACCCAGATATTCCGAAAAATCATAAGATGTAAAATTGAGATTTTCACCGACGGATTACTAGGATGGCCTGGTATGGTATAGTATGGCAAGCCTATGGGTCAAGAGAATAACATTCCATAATCTTCTGCAATACTACAGTGTGTATATGGTAATAACTGGGGATGTCAAGTTCTAGTATTTTCTACAAAATACCCAGGGCTCTGCAGTATTGGGAGTTCAGAGTATAAGGGGCTGTTGTGGAGCTAACTGAGAAATACTAGTTTGTCTTTGCAGAGCAATGTTAACCAAATGCATATATATTGGAATCCTTTTTCTGTATTATATCGCTTCTAAAGACTATAATTTAATTCTCATAGTTTCCCAAGTTAAAGATAGGAAAGTAGAACTACAGTATTCTTACTAAGCTATGATGGTACATTCTGAGGAAGATGAACAGAGTGAAGGTTCTGGAAACCGCCTTATTTCAGGAGTGGCTACAGGAGAGGAGGCATGGTTAATTAGAACAGATGTGGAATTACGTAATAGTCTTGCAAATATGTAAATAGGAAAAAGATGAATTTTATAGTGGAGAAGCCTGGCAGATAACACCTCAATCAAATGAATAAAATGCACATCAGGATGTGAGGGCGATCTGGCTGTGACATCTGTCACCCCATTGATCACCAGGGTTGATTCGGCTGATCTGGCTGGGGAGGCAGGTGTCCCCTCCTCCCTCACCGCTCCATGTGCGTCCCTCCTGAAGCTGCGTGCTCCATCGAAAAGGACGACCTTCCCTGATAGGGGAGAGAACCATTCTTCAGTCAAGGGTTTATGAGTAGCTACGCTCCCCTGCTAGAATCTCCAAACCTCAAAGTGAACATCAGCAGTAATGGCACAAATCAAAATCATGTATTGACTGACGGGATTCAGAAAGAATATATCACTACTTCTGTGATATTTCTGCTAAAGATAAAGAATATAAATCTAATCATAAATAAGCATCAGACAAACCAAAATTGAAAAAATAATGGTTTACAAAAGAGCTGGCCTGTGATCTTCAAAAGTGTCAGGATTATGAAAGTCAAAATAGAATGAAAAATTTTAGAATGAAAGAAACTACAGAGGCAGTACCACTAAATACAAGAACCGATTTTGGACTAGACCCTCTGCTATAAAGGACAAAATTGACACAATGGGTGAACTTTGAATGAGGTCTGAGGACTGGATGGTAGAAATGTAGCAATGCTAATTTCATGATTTTTTATAAGATTTCATTTATTTATTTTTAGAGAAGGAAAAGGAGAGAGAAAGAGATGGATAGAAACATCAATGTGTGGTTGCTACTCGCATGCCCCTTGCTGGGGACCTGGCCCACAACCCAGGCATGTGCCCTGACTGGGAATCAAACTAGCAACCCTTTGGTTCGCAGGCCCACACTCAATCCACTGAGCTATACCATCCAGGGCTAATTTCATGATATTGATGGTTGTATTATAGTTATGCAGGAGAAAGCCCTTGTTGGTAGCAAATATACACTGAAGTAAGTATTCAGGGGCATCAGGTCAACAGCTTACCTCAAATTGTTCAGGAAGAAAGGTTTTTTATGCTGTTCTTACAACACTTCTATAAGTTTGAGATTATTGCTTTAATATTTTACAAATTTGAAACAAAGTATTCAATGTACCCAGTCATGAGATCACTTAAAAAGTGAAAAAAATGTGGATAGGTGTTGCCTGGAAGAAGGCTGCTGTTTGTCTAGAGAGATGAACTAACATCGCTGGGTACAAATTATTACTAGCAGGCAAATTTCACCTCAGTATAACCTAATGCAATTAGAGTTGTCCAAAAATCAATCAACAGGACTACCCTGTGAGTCAGTGAATTCCCTGTCCAAAAAAACTCAAATAGACATCGGAAGTTCACTTTACACAGATATTGCTACGAGGCATTTTTCTTTGGAAGCGAAGCTAGACTAGGTGCCGTAAACATCCTGTTCAACTTTGAGGGACTGATATGTCATGGTTCTACTTCTTTGAAATAGAGCTCTGCTTTGAATCCTGAATAACCACTGCCCTAGAATAATATGAAAGACCTTTCAGGCACTGCTCCCTTCTTCAGAACCCTGCTATTGTCTCGAATAATACTAAAGCCTTAGCTTCTGCAATAAAGATTTTTAAAAGTTTCTTTTACTTATTTATTTTCAGAGAGAAGGGAAGGGAGGGAGAAAGAGAGGGATAGAAATATCAATGTGAGAGAGAAACATCAATTGTCTGCCTCTCATACACGCCCTGACAAGGACCTGGCCCGCAACCCAGACATGTGCCCTGACTTGGAATCAAACCCACGAACCTTCACTTTGCAGTACTATGCACAACCCACTGAGCCATGCCAGCCGGGGCTGCAATAAAGATTATTAACCAGCCAGAGTACCCAGGGACTTTAGGAAATCACATTCTTTGCCTAAAAGAATTCTACTTATCACCCTGGCTGGTGTAGCTCAGTGGATTGAGTGCTGGCCTGTGAACCAAAGGGTCTCTGGTTCAATTCCCAGTTAGAGCACATGCCTGGATTGTGGGCCAGGTCCCCGGTTAGGGGAGCACGAGAGACAACCACACATTGATGTTTCTCTCCGTTTCTTTCTCCTTCCCTTCCCCTCTCTAAAAATAAATAAATAAAAATATTTTTAAAAAAAAGTTAAAACAACAAAAAAAGAATTCTCCTTATCAATCAATACCTACCTCAAAGGTTCCCTATGCTATGAAAGTAGAATTCGTGTCATCCTTCTGGTTTTCATACCACTTTGCATGAAAGCACTGCTACTTTTAAAGCGGGACTGATGGATTCTATGGGATATTTTTAACTTCTAAAATATTTTTCCTTAAAGATGGGTACAGCCCTGACTGGTATAGTTCAGTGGGTTGGGCACTGTACTGTGAAGTGAAAGGTCACAGGTTCGATTCCCAGTCAGGGCACATGCCTGGGTTGCGAGCCAGGTCTCCAGTTGGGGCACACAAGAGGCAACTGATTGATGTTTCTCTCTTATATCGATGTATCTCTCCCTCTCTGTCTCCCTCCCTTCCCCTCTCTCTGAAAGTAAACAAATAAAATCAAAACAGTCTGGTACTGACATAAGAATAGACACATAAATCAATGGAACAGAATAGGGAATCCAGAAATAAACCCAGGTCTCTGTGGCTAAATTAATATTTGACAAAGGGGGCATGAGCATACAATGGAGTAAACACAGTCTCTTCAATAAATGGTATTGGGAGAACTGGAATGGTAGATGTGAAAAAATGAAACTGGACCACCAACTTACAGCATACACCAAAATGAACTCAAAATGGATAAAAGACTTCAATATAAGTCGTGACACCATAAAAGTCCGAGAAGAAAACATAGGCAGGAAAATTTCAGATATACCACGTAGTAATATTTTTGCCGATATATCTCCTAGAGCAAAGGAAATAAAGGCGAAATAAAGAAATGGGACTACATCAAACTAAAAAGCTTCTGCACAGCTAAAGAAACCATCACCAAAATGAAAAGGGAACCAACTGTATGGGAGAACATATTTGCCAATGATACGTCGGACAAGGGTTTGATCTCCAACATATATAAAGAACTCACATGACTCAACACCAGGAAGACAAACAACCCAATTAAAAAAATAGACAAAGGACCTGAACAGACACTTCTCCAAGGAGGACATACAGAGGGTCCATAGACATATGAAAAAAATGCTCAACATCACTAGCCATCAGAGATGCAAATTAAAACCACAATGAGATAACATCTCACACGGGTCAGAATGTCCACCATAAACAAATCAACAAACAGCAAGTACTGGAGAGGATGTGGAGAAAACGGAACCCTAGTGCACTGCTGGTGGGAATTCGGACTGGTGTAGCCACAGTGGAAAACAGTATGGAATTTCCTCAAAAAACTAAAAACGGCCATGACTGGTGTAGCTCAGTGGATTGAGTGCAGGCCTGCAAACTTAAAGGTCGCTGGTTTGATTCCCAGTCAGGGTACATGCCTGGGTTCTGGGCCAGGTCCCCAGTTGGTGGAGTGTGAGGCAACCAATCAATGTATCTCTCCCTCTCTTTCTCCAATCCTTCCCCTCTTCCTAACAATAAATAAATAAAATCTTTAAAAAAACCTAAGAATGGAACTGCCTTTTGACCCAGGGATTCCGCTGCTGAGAATATACCATAAGAATCCTGAGTCACCAATCCAAAAGAACCTATGCATCCCAATGTTCATAGCAGCACAATTCACAATAGCCAAGTGCTGGAAGTAGCCTGGGTGCCCTTCAGTAAATGAGTGGATCAGAAAACTGGTACATTTACACAATGGAATTCTACGCAGCAGAGAGAAAGAAGGAACTCCTACCCTTTGTGACAGCATGAATGGAACTGGAGAGCATTATGCTAAGTGAAATAAAAGCCAAGTGGCAAAAGACAAATACCATATGATCTCACTGATAAGTGGAACCTAATCAACAAAACAAGCAATCAAAATATAACCAGAGACATGGAAATAAAGAACAAACTGACAGTAACCAGAGGGGAGAGGGGAGGGGGAACAATGGTGGAAAGAAGGGGAAGAGACTAGACAAAGAACATGTATGAATGACCCACAGACACGGACAACAGTGTGGGAATGGGGGGGTGGTGGGATGGGCGGAGGAGGGCAAAGGGGGAAACATTGGGACAGCTGTAATAGAGTAACAAAAATGATTAAAAAATAAAAAAAATCTTTAAAAAAAGATGGGTGCAAAAAGATTAAAATCGTTTATGCATCAAAAATTATGTATGTGGTTATTTACTTCTATTCCTACCCCCTGAACTTTGCATCCCTCCAGGGCCTGGAAGCTATATTATTTATCTCTAAGTCCTTCCACAGGTCTTGCAAGTGCATGAGCTTCAAGTAGGTTGGCAACTGATCATCATCAGCACCCATCCGAGAGCTTCGAATCTAATGAGACCCCAAGACAAACAAACAAAAATAGAATATATAAAAGTAAAAGGGCAGCAGAACCACAGAAAGCAAATACAGCACAAAACTAGTTTCAAGGGTACAGATACTTTCCCAAGTTATACTGCACTAGTTCCTAGGCTGTGGGCTTTTTGAAGGCAGGGCTCCTGTTTCATCCATTCCTGCATCTGTAACATCCAAGCACGATGCCTGACACATAGTATACACCCAAGAACCGTTTGAAGAATGAAGTAGCCTAGTAGCCTCACCTTTAAATATGCCTTTTATGAGTGGTGCTACTGCTGTATTGAAGACTTCTTCCTGTTCAGTAGAGGGGTCAAACACAAAATCGTAGGTGAAGGACTTGTCATTACCAACCACCACCTAGAGAAGGCAAGGGACAGGGACAACGAGTAAGAAAATACCGAAAGGCCAGACCACGCCCCTCACTGTCATTTGGCCTCAGGTTTTCACACGCCGGCCCCGCCGGCCCCCGGACTCTGTACGCACCTGCGGTTCCCCGGGTACGAAGGAAAGGCACATCTGGCAGCCCTCATTAATCTCTTTGGGGACCAGAGGGCGACATCGCAGTGCCACTTTTACAGGAATTCCCTTCACCTCTTCCTTCATCATCCTACCTCAGCACCGTCTGGGAGGGGAAAAAAGAAAATAGGCTTGCTGATGAATCTTGGTGGGTTGGCAGGGGTGGGAGGGCGTCCTCCCTTAGTTCCGGCCCTCCGCTGGGGGTGGGAGCTGGTTTACGGGACTCAGCGTAGGTGAGGGAGCCTCCTCCTTGCAACGGGATCGCTGCCGCAGGAGAGTCACTTTCTCTCCGATTTGGCCACCACAGGACTGTCCCACAGTCCGACACTCTGAAGACAGCGAAAGTGGCCTCTGAAATGGCAAGGAAAACCCCCAGCGGAGACGATGACAAGGACCCACAGCCCCAGGGTACCGGGAAAGGCAAATTCTGGGCTAAGTTGTGCCCCCTTAACTCGCCAAACTATACGTACCTTCCCCGGTCTCCCGCTGCCTTGTTCCAACCGGAGATTTAACCGCCAAGTTTCAAACTGGTCGTGGACGCGCCAGCCAATCGGAGCGCAGGCAACCGGCGGGAGCAGCACGCTCGTCAGCGCGCAGTGAAGGGCGCTTTTGGGAAGTTGTGGGCCTGCGCGTCGCACCGGGATCCCGCCCCTTCCTGCCATTCGCAGCATCTGCTTCCGGTTCTTAGGCTGAATTGGCAGCGAGTGGAACCTGAGCTGGCTGAGGTTTGTTGGCGGGTGAGATAGTACGGCAGTTACGGCTTCGAACGCGCGGGGCTCAGGCAGGATGCGAGGAGCGTATTCGGAGGTGGCTAGTGGTGAAGGAAGGGTCGGTCTGAGGACCTCCACCATTACCGATCACAACTACAGAATGTGGGGCGGTGCCTTGCCTCGACTCCCTGTAGATAGTTGGAGTCAGCACTCCCTTGGATTTCGAAAATATATCTTTTTAGACGCGATCTTGCTTGCCTCTCCTGTAAGTTGAAGACAGTAACATCTATTTTGCAGGAGTGTTATAAGAAAGATCGTCTGTATAAAGGACCTTGCAGGTTGTTTGGCATCCAGATATCTAGTAAAGTTCATTGTTTTCTTCCATCTTTTTTCTTTCTGTCCACCAGTCTGTCGCCTAGAAGTAGGCTAGGACCATAGGATGACGGCCTGGAATAGGTTGGATTTGTTTTTTGAAAGTTGCTAGGCTGCTGTCCCCTTTGAATCATTTTTTATCAGCTTTGATTCACTCTTCCATTCCAGGGCCTTGCCAGAGATGGACAGCCGGATACCTTATGATGACTACCCAGTGGTTTTCCTGCCAGCCTATGAGAATCCCCCAGCATGGATTCCTCCTCATGAGGTGGGAACCATCTGTACTCTTGAAAAGCAGATTTTTCCCCATGGGCATAAGATGATATATGAAACGTAAGATAGCACCGTTAGAAAGCTCAAGGGAGAATGAATCTTAGCTTTTGTTGTAGCCAACGGACCCAGAAGTTGCATTCTGAGCAACTGGGCCCATTTGAAGCTTCTTATGGAATCCTTCTGCCAGAGTCCATTCACATCACAGAATTCTGGAAATTCAAAGCCCCAGTTACCATTCTCTTGAGGTGAAGAAGTGGGGAGCCACTGGACTGCTAGCATGTCCCTAGGCTATCCATCTGCCCCTTTGGACAGTGTTATCTGTCCATGACTAAGTCCATGACTTTACCTTTTCCTGACTTCAGGGAGATACATTTGTGTTCCAGATGGAAGTGGGCATAAAATCTAAAACTGCTAGTAAGATTTCTGGGGTTGCTGTGTCTTGCAGAGAGTATACCACCCCGACTACAACAATGAGTTGACCCAGTTTCTGCCCCGAACCGTCACACTGAAGAAGCCCCCTGGCGCTCAGGTGAGCTTGTGGAACAATTACAGTTCACCTTATACCAGGCTACGAGTGTCCGTACCGGGCCCAGAACTTATCCACGGTTGGGAGGACAGATTTAGAAGCAGGTAAGGAGGTAAGGAAACTGCCTTTATTGGGCAGAAAAGCTGAGATACCACTGCCACAACTTCTGACTTCTCCCTGAGGGACACATATCCCAACTATCATATAGTGATGCTACTACGTATGCTTGTGTTTGTGGTCTATAATGAGCCCCCGTTCTGTGCTCTTGTCTTGCAGTTGGGATTCAACATCCGAGGAGGAAAGGCCTCCCAGCTAGGCATCTTCATCTCCAAGGTGTGTGCACCTGGTAGGCAATATGGGTCGCTCCTTCCATTTGTTATATTGCAGAATCATGATGTCTCAAGGCCTCGGAGAAGGATGATTTAGTAGACTCAGAGAAGGGGCATAATGGAAACAGCCTTTTCCACTTAAAACTTCCCACCTGGGCCCTGACCAGCTTTGTTGTTTGGGCATCATCTCACAAAGCAAAAGGTCACTGGTTCGATTCCTGGTCGGGGGCATATGCCTGGGTTGTGGGTTCAGTCCCTGGTCTGAGCACGTGCGAGAGGCAACCAATTGCTGTTTCTCTCGCACATGGATGCTTCTCTCCCTCACTTTCTCCCTTCTCCTCTCTCTAAAAATAAATAAATATAATCTTAAAAAACAAACAGAAATACTTCCAACCTGGCAGGCATGTTTACCTACATTTTCTCTCTCTCTCTCTCTCTCTCTCTCTCTCTCTCTCTCTCTCTCACACACACACACACACACACACACACACACACACACACACACTAGCACCTTACATTCGAATAGCACTTAATTTCACCTATAGTCTCTGAAATTCTGCTACCTCAATCACGTATTCTCTCCTTCCCAACAGGTGATCCCTGACTCCGATGCACATCGAGCAGGACTTCAGGAAGGGGACCAAGTGCTGGCTGTGAATGATGTGGATTTCCAAGATATTGAGCATAGCAAGGTGAGCACAGCGCTTGGGCTGTGGTGAGACAAAAAGTGATCCCCAAGTAGGACAGATCAGATAGGATTTGCAGAACCTGTGTGTAGCTTGATAAGAAAGAATCTCTCCTGAGGAAGTGTACTGGAGGGAAGCAGCTATGAGTGATCCAGAAGGTTGGAGTGGCAAAGGACTTTCCTCCTGTTGCGATTCTGTCCTGGGTCATATCTTATTTGTACAAGCTGTTGTGTTCCTTTCAGGCTGTTGAGATCCTGAAGACAGCCCGGGAAATCAGCATGCGTGTCCGCTTCTTTCCCTACAGTAAGTGTCCCTTACCTGGAAGGGCCTGAAGTAGGAATTCTTTTAAGTCCTGATTACTGGAGGTCCCATGAGTTGGGGGGAGTGGGGAATTGGGAGCTCAGGCCTGAAAATAACCTGCTTTTCCCTCCTTTTCTTTCCTCTTCTCCCCAGATTATCATCGCCAAAAAGAGAGGACTGTACACTAGAGAGTTGCAAGCCATAGCCGTCCACATGGAATCTTCTAGGACAAGCTGGCCAGGCCTCAGGGAAGCCACATACACTCTCGTAGAGTCTCGTACACTTTGGAGACTCCAAGGGGACACTGTTTTCCCTCCTGTCCCTCCTATTCTCCAAAAAGTAAAACGTGATGCTGAAGGAATGTTGGTGTGACTTTTGGATGCTACTCACTGAGTGTAAAATGCTTTTGAGGCAAACATAAAAGCTCTTCCAAAGAGGAGCCGCTGGAAGTAACAGAGCAGTGCTACACCTGCTTCACAATGATCTCTGTCTGCCCAGAACATCAGGGAGCCTGGGAACCCTAGCTGCAGTATAACTGAGGGATGGTATCGGGTGGAGGGATACTAGAGAAAACGTGCCCTTTCCCCATGATCTTGGGACATTTCTCTGCAGGGTACGGTATGGAACATAAACTAAGGGAGAGCTGTAGATGCATTTCTTTTCAGGGACAGCAGTAAGAAATTGGTTCCCAATTTCCAAGTTGTAGGTTGAGTAGTACTGACAGCTACCTTCCCCCTTTCCTTCACCCCAGCCCCTGAATAACCTGCCAGGTTCTGAGTTTTTTCTTCCAATCCATTGTTAAGATATTCCAGGCTCCACTGTATACCATGTTCAACATACCCATTCAGAATAGCTAGTTTTTCTAATGAGATACAGGATGACATGCCCCTGTGATGAAAGTCCCAAATTTGCCTTGAAAGAATCCTGGGGAGCTTAAAATATTTCCAGGCCCTTCCCATGGAGAGTTATGGTCTGAGGTGGAGCCTGGAAATTGGAAATTTGAAATAAGGTCAATTGCTCTTCAAATATGGGAAACCGTTCTAAGTAGTAACAATACATCTCTATGAAGAAGTTCTAGCTCTTCCTAGAAATTCCATCCCAGCTCTACTGTGATACCTAGAGGCTTGGTGCCACTTGGGTAGCAACATCCTTGTAAGCAGAGCTGGACAGAGAACTTTAGCTGTCGGTGTTTCCTGGGCAATTCCCTGTTGCTCTGCTGCCCCCTAATGGCCATCTGAGAAAGAAACTTGCACATGGGTATATTGGGTGAATCGACGGAATGTTGAGATCCAAGCCTCTCCCTGTGATTAACAACTCATCTAGGAGTAGTAAACTGTAAAAAGACCTGGCCAGGTACCATAGACCTAAGAGGCAAAACCCCTCCTGCCCTAAATTGGGTCTTGCTCTGTAGTACTTTGAGCACCAGATGATGAAATTGCATTGTGGAAGTATAGGTAGAGCGTGGAGAAGGTGCAAGGAGTAATAGGCTGAGGCCAAAGGACCAGTTATTTATTGAGAGTGTTGGTAAGAAAGCAGTGGAGAATGAACTGCATCAGCCTTCAAGGTATCCCAGGTGCTGTAGAACTGCATCCCCTATAGGTAGGTGTCTTAGCCTACCCTTGACAAGGTAGGGTGGGATTCCTAAGCCCTGTGAGAACTTTCCACCTATAGCGTGAAATGCAGTCACGGAAGAAATGATGGCACTTCCAGGGCTTCTTTTTTACTCCTAAGCCCTAGAATTGGACCAGAGCTTAGTTAGTGGCCAAGTATTTAAACCATAATTCTGAGAATGGAGGGGGAAGGACTGGTACTGGAAAGCCCAAATGCAATAAATGGATCAAATTAGGCGGACAGCCCTGGCTGGTGTGGCTCAGTGGGTTGGATATTGTCCTTCGAACCGAAAGATCGCCAGTTCAATTCCCGGTCAGGGCACATGCCTGGGTTGTGGGCCAGATCCCCGATTGGGGACGTGACAGAGGTCACTGATCAATGTATCTCTCACACATCAATGTTTCTCTCCCTCTTTCTCCCTCCCTCCCCCTCTCTCTAAAAAATAAATAAAATTTGTTTTAAAAAAATTAAGCTATTGACAGGAACAGTGGCTTTTGATGCTTGAGTCATCGGACGGTGCCGGGTGGATTTTAACCACTGAAGTGTGTTAAGGAAGGTGATAGAGAAGGGACTGGGGCCACATACCGACTCCCAGGGGCAGCTTCTAGGAAACACAGAGGAGGAATTCTGATTTTGCGATCCCTTTCACCTACAGGTGAACCAGGGAGCTCCTTTGGACTGAAGTATAGTCCTTTTTCTCAAATATCAGCCAGGGAGAAAAATTGGCTGGCCATCAACTCAGCAAGGGAAGTTTGCTTTCTCTGCTTGCACACTCCCTACTCCAGCAAAGCTGGAAGAAAGGATACTCTTCTTCCTTTGGTGGAGATGAATCACTCTGGGGAGGAAGGCCAGAGCCATGCACAGGAATAGCTGTGAGAGAGAGACCAAGAGAGAATGGGGGTGGAGGGAGAGAATGGTGATGCATGAAAGGGGGGGGGAAGAGGTCAGGGTCAGAGACCTGATTCTGGGCCTTTTCTCTGCATGATGGGGACATACACCTTACTCCCACTCCATGATAGGACAAGCCCAGGTTATCCAAAAGAGTAAGTAGCGGTGGGAGGCGAGAGCCAGGAGTGCCATGGAATTACCATAAAGAATGGTTATGTTTCACATTACACCTGGTTTCAATACTGGTTTCAACAAACATCACATTGAGGTCTCTGGGTTTTTCTTCCCCTTCTTCTGCAGAGATATGTCTGGACAAATGAGAAATTATGTAAGCGACCAGACAGTGGTAAGACCCCTTCTGATTCAGAGTTAACAGATAGGACTAGATCCTTCTGAGGTGTAATGATGCCTCCCTAGGACCAGGAACCCTAGAAGCCTTGAACCTATGACCTTTCTGATCCCTGACACCGGTAACTCCTCCTGATTAAACAGAGCATAGTAGACCCTTCCCATAGAGACTGATCTCTAGGTATGGCAGAAAAAGTTGTAGCTACACTGTAGCTTTGGTTTGGATCAAGTTTGCTACCCACTGACATGATAACGACATCATCACCTCTTTCTGCCTGAACATCTGCCCACTTATCTGTCTCTTTGAAAGCATTGATATGTACAAGAGAATGGGTTTCAGAGCACTGAAACATTTAGTGCAGTTTTGGAGAGAATAAAGTACCTGCCCTTCCTCTCTGCTATTTCTACCAACCTCCCTATTGCTTACTTCAATCCATTTTTCCAAATAGCACCCCCTTGTGATGTCATAGACAACCCCTGCAATAATTGAATCATAATGTAGCTAGGACCCTGGCTGGTGTGGCTCAGTGGATTGAGTGATAGCCTGTGAGCCAAAGGATCGCTGGTTCGATTCCCAGTCAGGGCACATGCCTGGGTTACTGGCCAGGTCCCCAGGAAGGGGTGTGTGAGAGGCAACCACACACGGATGTTTCCCTCTCTTTCTCCCTCCCTCCCCCTCTGTATAAATAAATAAACTCTTTTTAAAAAGCATAACGTAGCTAAGAATTAGGCTGCAGAAGGGCCCATGGCCAGTTGTGTCCCATGGCTGCAGTTGAACCTGTATAAAACAAAGGCAGACAAAGGTAGACAAGAAACTAGGCTGCAAAAGGCTAGAAGTTAATGAAAGCAAAATCAAAAGAGTCAAGGAAACTGGGCCCCTGAAAAGTGGCTACTTTAGCCACAAACCAAGTGGCCTACCACCCTAGGTCAGGTCCAGTGTCAATGTACTGTTTCGATTAAGGAAGACACTATTAGAGCAGCAGATTCAAGGATTCAAGACCTCTTGGATTTTGTCTGTGTTATAGTTGGAGCCCAGATGAGGATAGAGAGAACAAGAAATAGGGCAGGGTTGGTAATGTGGGGAGGCTTCATGTTTTTCTTTCTCTTCTTTATCCACAAATAGTCCAGGTGGTAGTGCATATGCCTAAAAGGTTGACATGGAAGGTTAGTGATAGGAGAGTGAACTCCCACTATTCAGTCCCCCAAGTCCCTTGTCTTAGACAGGAAGTCAATTCCAATGGTTGCCTGCAAATGAGAGACTCGCTCTGTACCTCTCCTCCACCCCCAGTACCAGGCAGCCTTAGAACTGTAATTGGAGAACGGACCTTGAGAAGGTCATCTGGCTCAACTTGTTAACACTTACAATAGGTAACTTTGAGGAGGAGAATTCCTGGGTGAGTGGAGCTAAGAAGGGGACAAAAATGTACCGCCTGAGCCTTGGTTTTGGGCTCAGCTAGCCAGTGCAGTTGAAGCTCTGGATCATGAAGCCGGTGGTGGTTGATGTCTTCCCCACAGTGAAGCAGATAAATAAGCTATTTGTTGGGCTGGGCAAGGAGGAAATTAATTCTCCCGAGACCCCTCCACACCATTCCATGCTGTCAGATCTCCTTATTCCGCAAGCCCAAGCGAGACCTCCCACTGCCCTGCTGCTCCAGGAACAGGAACTTGGATTTACACTGAGACCATTGCTGGGGTGGGGGTGGGGGGAAGCGGTCCCTGGATGGTTTCCAGGCGCAGGCTTCCGTCCTCGCAGCCGGCCTCGCCATGTGTGAAGGCGTACATCGCGGCTAGCTGTCTGAAATCACACGATGTTCTCTGTCCAACCGCTCTTCAAACCACCTTTGCACCATCCCTCAGCCTGGGTGCATAGCCGTGCCCACGGGCGGGCAGCTGCAGCAGGTCCCTCCTCCGAAGCAGTGGGTGGCGCCTGGAGGGAAACTTGAAGGACTCACAGAGGGCTGGCGGCGTGCCAGAAAGAAGTCGAGGGTCATTTACGCGGAAAGCACCTGCTACAGGGTGATCTAATTATTGACGGGGAAGGGGGCGTTCGTTCTCAGTAGTTCCATTACCCTCCTGGAGAAGATAGCAAAGAGACCGCCAGACACGTGTGGACAAGCTGATTTATTAGAGCATTACAGCAGCACTCCCACGCAAGCGCCAGAGCCAGGTGCTCGGCTCCCCTTGTCCTCTTCCTCCGCGGAAGCCTCCTGGCTCTCTTCCTTGCCAGGGTCCTGCGGGGTAAACTCCTTAATGAGTCTGTCCTCAGAGCCTACAGAAGCAGCAGAGGGGCATGCAGGGTTAGGAAGCAGTTTCTGGCCATTCTCCACCTTCCCTCCTTTTCCTGATCCCAGAGAAGCGATCCCTTCACTGCTTCCCAGCTCAAATCCTCAGCCCCCTCTTGGTAGCTCGCCCACCCACTCCCCCACCCATCGACCACACGCAATAGTTTCCCTTCACTTGCCCCTTCTCCAACCTCCCAACACAAACATCCCCCTTGAGCACTAGAGGGGAAATAAAAATGGAAGGAGGGAAGGAATCGAAGAATGAAAAACGGAAGAAAGGCCGAGAGGGTGGCAGGAATGGATGAGATGAAGGGAGAGGGCAATTCGCGAGAGGAGCAGGGATGGAGTGCGGATGCAGAAATGGAAAGAAGGGCGGCTGCAAAGCACTGAACAATGGCACCAAGCTCAACGCTAAGTTTTTACTACGAACGTATTAAAAGCGATACTCCAGGAAGCTTTTTCACATTTCCACCGTCATAAAATGGAGGATGGCTTTGGCGAAGGGGATAGGACTTCCTGGGCCTGACATTTCCTTACCTAGAGGCCTCTGGAGCAAGCAAGGAGAGGGAGGGAAAAATGAAGCTCTCCAATTTCTGAAGAAATGTCTTGTTCCTCTTCCCCTCCCTTTTTTACCCTCTGCCATACCCACCTCCCCAACTTCCCTAGACACCCAACCTGCCTATTGCTATTCAATCCCCACCCAAACTGCTAGTCTTTGATCCATGAGATCACAACTGCTTGGTCCCCAACCGGAAGGCCCCTGTTCCTGTGAGTCCTACCTAGTCAGTCACCATGACATGGCTTCGGATGCTTCAGGATCAGGGGCAGCTCCACTCCAACATCACTGCAAGGACGCTGAGGCAGAGCTACAGATTTCCCTCCAAGTCCACTCCCTGAACCTCTCTCCCTCAGTTTCTCCATCCTGGATGGCCTCAGATTCCCTATTACTCTTTTAGTCTCCTTACGTCCTCATCCTCCCCTCTTGCCCCTGTACCCTCTCCACACAGTCTCTTATCTGGCTGTCAGGTCGCCTAGGATGCTGAGGGTAGAATGACACTATAATATTAGCAGCTGGCCCTGGCTGGTATGGCACAGTGGATTGAGCGCTGGCCTGCGAACCAAAGAGTCACTGGTTCTACTCCCAGTCCGGGCACATGCCTGTGTTGCAGGTCAGGTCCCCAGTAGGGGGTGTGTGAGAGACAACCACACATTGATGTTTCTCTCCCTCGCTTTCTCCCTCCCTACCCTCTCTCCAAAAATAAATAAATAAATAAATAAATAAATAAATAAATAAAAATCTTTAAAATTTTTTTAAAAATAAAATTAGCAGCTAGCAATAGAATGGCAATCTAATTTTACCGGGGGAAGAGGTCAAGTTAGCCATAGAATGGGTTTCTGGAAGGGAAGGTGGTTTGCTCACTGAGCTCACAGGGAACCCAATCTGGGAGAAGGTTGGGGAACAGCTTGACTGGGTCAATCCAACCGGGAGGAAAACAGAAGGGAGAAACCCTCAGCTTCTCCAACAGACAGACCCTGAACCTTCACTCACCCTCCACTGGACACCATGAGATTGACTCTGACTTTGTAGAACATGAGGACCCTCAGCAGCTCCTTGCTCATTTCGGGTCAAAGACTGGAGGTGGCAGTATTCAGTGTGCATTTGCGGGGAGGGGGGGGGCTGAGGAGGGGCAGTAATTCACTAAGTCCCCCCAGTCCCTTCCTGTGCCCCTTTTGTCTTCCAACGGGTTTCCCAGGTTTTACTCTCTCCCCATGGGGATCACATTTCTGTTCCTAGAATCCAGTTTTACCATGTTACCTTCTGCTCCAGATCCCGCCTCCCTGACTGTAAGTACTCTGCTTGGCTTTCACAACTGTTAACAATCTTGCCCCACCCAGCCTCTCAAACTTCTTCTGCCCTAACTCCCTAACACCTGGGAGACAACCTAAAGGGACCCATCCTCTCGCCATGCCCAAATCGTGCCATGTGGATTCCCACCTTCAAGCCTTTGCTCCTGCTGTGCTCCCAATCTGGAATGCTCTTTTCTTCCAGAGTCTACACATTCTTTACAATCTAGCTCATTCTATCTCCTCTAGGAAAACTTTTCCAGTTACGTTGGCCTCTTTTAGCTTCTATTGGATATATAATCTGAACCACATGTACCAACATTTCACTGTTAGATTGCATTTGCATTCCTCTTTGTTCCCCATCCAGGCCATACATGGACTGAAAGCAGAGATTGTCTTAAGCTTCTTTGTATTCTCCTACAGGTAATAGGTGCTCAATAAAAAACCTGCTGATTGGAAAAGAAGATTGGGAAAGATGTATATTCTTGGGAAATTCTCTTCATTGCTCTGGGAATCTGATCCCCTATAAAATAATGCTTGTTTGGGTGATTTCTAAGGGTCTTCCTAGCTATCATTGTCTATAGCTACATAATTTGTAAGGCATGGGGAGAGGCAGAGCGAATTAATGCTTGTGTGGCAGATGGTTTTTCGTGGGACACACATCTAACACGAAGACTTCCGAAGTCAGACCCTGGCTGGTATAGCTCAGTGGACTGAGCGCGGGCTGGGAACCAAAGGGTCTCAGTTTGATTCCCAATCAGGGCACATGCCTGGGTTGCGGGCCAGGTCCCAAGTGAGGGCCATGTGAGAGGCAACCATACATTGCTGTTTCTATCCCCTCTTTCTCCCTTCCTTCCTCTCTCTAAAAGTAAAGAAAATCTTTAAAAAATAAATTAAAAAAAAGACTTCTAAAGTCATAGGGCCAAATGAATGGCTTGATAGAATTCTATCAATTCCTATCATATCACCCTCCTTTTTGTTCTCCTTTTCCTCCATTTCTCATCACCTAGTCTTTCATCCATTGCCGTCTTCCCCAGAGAGTAGGTACTGCAGTGATCACGGTGTTGGAGCCAGATGACATGTACTAACATCCCTTCTGGTTCTGCCACTTATTAGCTATGGCAGCTTGCACAAATTCCTTCGTCTCTTTCAACCTTTGGGTTCTTAGGTATAAAATGGAACAAGAACAACTTTACAGCCACTTTAGTGGGATTTGTATAAAGGAAACATAGTACATGTATAAGACCTTTGTGAGCTGTGAAATATACAACGTAGGAATTTTTTTCTCTCCACTTTTTCCTTTCTTGTTGCCTATGACCTAAGCCTGCCATTGGTCCCATGGGCATTAATTATTTAGCTTACTCTTGGTCCTCGGTTCTGAAGGGATCTCTGAACACTGATCTGGGGATATTAAAAAGAAATAGGTAGGCTTCATTCAAGGTGAAACCTCACAATAGTATATATGGCATGCAGAATGGGTTGGAAATAGAAAATGGATGTTGGGAGTGACATTTGAGCTTACATCATGCTAGAGGCCAGATTGGTATCAATATGCTTGAGTTTTCCATCCAGTGCCAAGCCCTGTTTCTTGCAGTTGGCAGCCAGGAGTGGGGTTACTGCAAAGCTCTTGGAGAAGCTAGAGTTAGCAGCTATAGTCTCCCTTTGAAAGGAGAAGAAGAGAATTTAGGCTAGGCTTGCCAACTAAGTGTACTTTTATTCCCAGGAATATCTTCCACAAGTGCACGAACCTACTAGATTATCCAAGAGAGCTATCATGTCTCACTGTGGCGAGTGGGAACAATTTGCTCTGATGGTAAATCCTTATGCCACCATCCTCTCTCAGCACTTTGATGATCCTCTTGTGGGTATCCTCCCTCTAGTCTCCTGGGGATTCTTCCCTTTGTCCATGTCAGCCCTCACTTTAATCTGTCTCGGTCCTGGGCTCTGCCCACTTCCTTCTTTCCCAACCCTCTCCTCTGCCTCCAGCATGCAGCCCTCTTCCTGCCTCCCTGCAACCCCTTGGCTGTCTGACCCCAGCCCCAGTGCCAGCTCATATGAATTTCTGAATGAACACAGTCTTGGTGTGCTTTTCTAGTGAATCCACTTGGTGTGATCTGGTCAACGGAACAGGCAAGAAAATCACATGACTATAGTTAATCAGTCATCCTCAAGCCCCCAACTCACTGCCCTCAGATATGACCTTATAAAATATGCATGATGCACTATGATGGGCCCATGGACCAAGGTAAGTAAATTTAAACACGTCTGCATTGGCGGGAAAGCCTACCTGAATGTAGATTTGGATGAGTGGGGCAGAGTTTTGGAAAAAGATCTGTGGATTCAGGACCAGGTGTAGGAGGATAGGAAAAGAAGCTCACCTAAAATCTTGATTTTTTTGATGACCGTGCTGGTGCAGTTGTTAATACAAACATTGACAGAGATGGGTTTGCCATGGTAGTGAACCTGAAGCCAGAGGAGAGAGGCTCTTCACAAGGCTGGAGGGAGAACACCAAGATCAAGACCTAGGATTCTTCAGTGGACTCAGTGCCAGCCTGCGAACCAAAGGGTCACCAGTTCAATTCCCCATCAGGGCACATGGCTGGGTTGTGGGTCAGGTCCCCAGCAGGGGATGCACAGGAGGCAACCACACATTGATGTTTCTCTCCCTCTCTTTCTCCCTTCCCTTCTGTCTAAAAATAAATAAATAAAATCTTTTAAAAAAACCAACCCTATGGGGAGAAAACCAGAAACAGGATAGGGAGGAAGATTGGGAGAGAAGGGAAGAAGAGAGAAAGGGAGAGGAAAGAAAGGTAAGTGGGGAGAAAAGGAAATACTCCTAGGATTAGAAGACACCTGAGGAGCATGCAAGGGCGAAAAGGTGGAGGTAACTGGAGTAGAGTTCAAGCCACAAATTTGGGGAAATTGGAAACCCCTCTGGCCCCAAAAGCAAGTACTTGTATTTGGGTAGGAGACAAGTCCCAAGATCAGAGAATTAGAAGGAGCTCTTACTTACCTGGAAATGTTGACCATGGAGTTGATGTAGAGCCTTTTCTGGGAGGAAGGAAAGAAGGAGGAAGGCTCAATCATTTGTTCCTTATTCTCCTTGCACACCTAGTGTAATGTAACCTTTCCTCTTTAGATCGACACCTCTCAGCACAAAGTGCCTTTTCTATTCTCTCTCCTGCCAGAGGTACTTATTCATCCATAGTCTCACTCATCCTGTACACCTCCCTGTTTTTACTTTTCACAAATTGCTGGCTAACTATACTGTCCATCTTCAAAAAGCACTGGCTTTCCTGGAATAGCTGGGGCAGTCTTGGGAACCTTCAAAGAGAAGACACTTGTCTGTAAGGGGGCTGGAGACAGGCCTCCATCCAGAAGACTGTGAGGGAAAATTGCACTGGATGAAGCTGGACATCACCCAGCACAGCGTAGGCTCTGAGACATCTTTGTTAGCTACCTGAATGAATGAACAAAGAAACAAACAGATCCTGTCTGCTTTTGCTCCTACAATGGATTCTGAGCCTGAGTTCACATCATGGTGGCTTTGTCCCCCAGCTGAGAAAGGAGACGTGTGGGAGACAAACGGTTGGCGCCCTCGTGCTCTTTGTTGTTGGTGGCAGACACTGCTATGCGTGTTGAAAACCTTTCTTGAACCTGTCTGTCACTCTCATCACCCTCTCCAAATTGTCCCTTCCCTATTTTCATCCAGATCCCAGGGGCTAGGCCCTGGTGAAGGGGACCATTAGAGAAAGGAAGATAACAAACAAGCAAGCAAAATATAACCAGAGACATTGAAATAAAGAACAAACTGACAGTAACCAGAGGGGAGGAGGAAGGGGATAACGGAGGGGCGGGGAAAGGTCATCAAGGAACATGTATAAAGGACACATGGACAAACCAAAGGGGCATAGGATTGAGGGTGGGAGGTGAGTAGGGCAGGGGGAAGTGGGGATGACTATACTTGAACAATAAAAAACAATTATTGAAGGAAAGATATAGGGCTGGCTTTGTGTCTTATGAATGAAAGAAACAGTCATTACCCTCATGAACTTGTATATTTAATAATATTTAAAATCTTAAGATAGTTAGATTTTCAGAAAAATAAATTTGACTGTTTCTAATCTTAATGGAAACAAAAGAAAGATATCTCTCTAGTGCTTCCCTTTGATGCATATGAGGTCTGGTCCCTGGGGTGAGCTTAAGCTTCCAGAGGTCTCTTGAAGGGTCTCTCAGCCTGCATACCTGCCGCTGTGTCAGGAAAGGTGCCGCTAAACTGCTCCCTGATAATATTTTTAGGTTTTTTAAAAAGGTTTTATTTATGTATTTTTGACAGAGGGAAAGGGTGGGAGAAAAGGAGAGAAACAGCAATGTGCGGTTGCCTCTCACGTGCCCCCTACTGGGGACCTGGCCCACAACCCAGGCGTGTGCCCTGACTGGGAATCAAACCAACGACCCTTTAGTTCACAGGCCCGTGCTCAGTCAACTGAGCCACACCAGCCAGGGCTGCTCCCTGATAATAGTAAGGGGGATGCTGAGGGCAAGGGATGTGGGGCCTAGTATGGGCTAGAAACAGAGGACATTGGACTATCACCTGGAAAGAGAGAGAGATGAAGCTCACATCAGTCTCCAGCTCTGGTTGCTATGCCTCCCTCCCCAGCTTCTTAAACCCAAGGTCCTCTGAATGCTCAGATTGGTGGGAATCAGGGGAGAAGAATAGGGTTCTGGGGGGTGGAGGGGAGGTTAGCATGAAATGCTACTTTATAAATAGCTCAGGTGCCAAGAGTTGGGAAAGCAGATTAGTAGCTAAAAGATTAATGGCTAAAAGATGAGCAGGCTCTCCATATTGGGGCAGGGTGTGGGTAGGGCGTTTGAAGCTGACAGGGCTAAAGGCAGGGGAACTTGAGAAGGGGAAATACAGAGTTTTGGCCATGGAAGGCCTTGAACCTGAGGACTGCGGTCAAAGTGGAGTCAGAGGCCTTAAAGAAAAAGCATGGGGAGGGAAAGAAATAAGAGGGCTCGAAGGATCGATATAAGCCTTTGTGTTTCTGAAAAGAGAGCTTTGCGCCACACTGGTCTTTCTCTATCCCTTGATCAGCTGCAGGCCAAAGGTGTGGAAAAGAGCACCTCTTGCGCAGCCCCCCCACCCCTTAGGACTTGGGACTCTGATGCTAAGAAACACAGATTATCTCAGCTTCTGAGGACAGCAGGACTCAATCCCCTGTAAGAGGGAGTGGAGGTAGGGGAGCGGGGCATGAGTGTACTGAGCTGTGAGTACACGTGTATGTGAGCCTTGAACTTCTTCCCTTGTTGGAGAGAAGGTAACAAAGGCTGCTTGGCCCCAGAACAGGTTCTCCTGGCAGGCTGCTGCATGTGGAGGGAATAGGTCGTTGACATGTGCACCACCCCCACTTAGAGTAAACCCTCCGCTTCCCACCCCCTACTCTCCCCACCACTGCTCTTGACGCTCTCTAATCTCTGAAACTAATATGCTGTAAGCAGCTTCCCTTGTCTCATAGAACTGCTCATAGAATTAGAGATATTTCTGTCCTCCAGCCACCAGGATCCCCATAATGGCAGCAACAAAAGTAATCTTCTTGGCCCTTGGCCCTTCACCACTGCATATCACCATGTTTTGATGCCATGCCTGCGCTGCAATAGTCACTTTGTGACCATGGGGTTGCTAAACAGCATGCTGAGGGTTGCAGATCAGAATGATGGAAAAGAAAAGGGAGTTTTGTATAACATTGTTGAACTGTTGAACAGCCAACTCCAAAGCTGCCCACTCCTGGACTTTGATGCAAGATAATAAATTTGCTTATTTTAAAGTCAGCTGAGTTGCGGTTTTCTGCCATTGCAACTGAAAGCATACCAGCAGACTTAAGTGGGTTCTAGACCAGGGCATTGGCTCGGTGGCGGAGGATAGAAAGGAGACAGAGAGATCACAAAGTAGAAAGAGACACTTCCCATGCTGTCCTAGGTGCTGAACACGGCGGTGCTGATCTCTACCCTAAAGCTGTTAACAGCCTTGCTGGAGATAAAGAACAGACATTTAAAAGACTCACAGCATACACTACGGAAGTGGCACCTGAACAAGACTAACTTGAGTAAAATGATATGGAGCCAGTCACTTTCCCATGATTTTGTTAGTAAATTTTGGGGGGGAAATATCTGGAATGTGTGTTATCATAACTTTACTTGGAAGGCTGTGGGAAAGACAGAAGTGAATCCAGGTGTTTGTCCTTGAGGAGCTCTGGGTCTGGTGTGGAGAAAGACGAACAAAAATGCAAGTGAGTATAATTCTAGGCAGTTTGTAGTGTGTGCCATTATTTCAGTAGAAATCAAACGTGATGAGAATGTGAGAGATGAATTTTGATTAGAGAGAGATCTGTATGTTTGGAGTCTCATTGGTCGTTATAATTATTGATAACTTTTAAGTTAAATCATGTGAGTAGATGTTGAGAGAGAGGGAGAGAAACGCAGAGGGGGGCAAGGGGGGAGGGAGAAGGGGGATGGAGAAAGGCGGAAGGGAGGAGAGGGAAGGAGAGGAATAAAGGGGAGTGGGGAGAGGCTCTCAGAGTAAGTCTTGGGGAAGGGTCCCACCTGGAGGAAGGAAGACAAAAAGGAACGAGGGAAGGAGTCCGAAGGAACATCCAGAGGAAGGGGAGAACCAAAGCGATCCCTAAATCACGGATCCAAAAGTGAGGAAGAGCATCACAGAAGACAGAGAGCCTGGGCAGCAGCTTTGCACAAGGCACGAATCATTCCTTCTGGCCCTGGTACTGGTGTGCGGTTAGCAGAAGCTAGCTTCTGGTTGTGGAATGTGGGAAGTGGTCTTTTCCTGAAGTAGCCACAGGGTGGCAGTGGTGGCAGCAGCAGCAGCAGCGGTTGCTGTGTCCAGGGACTAGCAGAAATCTAGGAGAGCTAAGAAAGCCAGGTGAAGCCTAGCAGAGCTAAGCCAGTTCACAGTAGTGGGAGCCGGAAGCTGGCTCAGCCCAGGGCTTCCCTAGTGTAGTGGACATGGACTGTCCCCTCGGGTGTACACCAACCTTCAAATCACACTTGTCCGCCTCTGAAGAGACCAGCTTCATCCTTGGGAGCAAAGTAATGATCAAAATACTTTATGGATTAGCAGCGTTTTATGGTTTGCAAAGTACTTTCACACCTATTAACCAATTCACTATGCAGGAAACCCTAAAAGATTGGTATTATTACACTGGAACCTCAGTTTTCAAACTTAATTCATTCCAGAAACCTGTTTGAGCCCTAGCTGGTGTGGCTCAGTGGATTAACTGCCAGCCTGCCAGCCAAAGGGTCACTGATTCAATTCCCAGTCAGGGCATATGCCTGGGTTGTGGGCCAGGTCCCTAGTTGGGGGCCCACGAGAGGCAACCACACATTGATGTTTCTCTTCCTATCTTTCTCCTTCCCCTCCCCTCTCTCTAAAAATAAATAAATAAAAACTTACAAAAAGTACTGTTTGAGAGGCAGTTTGTTCAAAAACAGAATCTCCTTTGTCTCTTGACAGACACATGACTGATCACATGGGTATCAACATGAAAGGGTCATTGGGAAGAGAATCGAGACCCAAAGTTCTCTTAGACAACCGAGGCTTTTTTTTGGGGTGGGGGGGACAGCCTAGTCAAGAACCAAATTGTTTGAGAACCAGGATGTTCGAGAACTGAGGTTTGACTGTATCCCTCATTTCACCAGTGAGGATGCTTGAGTTACCAAGTAGTATCCAGGGTCACACACCTCACACATGGAAGAACAAGGATTTGGATTCAACTGCATCTGGCAACAAACACCTGGGCCTTTTAGGCAGCATCACAGCTGTCATCTCTTCAGGACTCAGGCTGTGAGTGCTTCCTCCAAGCCTACCTTTGATCTGCCCCTCACCCTCCCACAGGGCAAGGATCTCCAGGTTTCCCCCATCCAGGTCTCTGGGCCTTCTGGGTGCTCTAGATTCTAGATTCTAGAGCCTCCCCAGCAGACCTGCCTCCTCTCTCTCCCAGGATCCAGCTGGGCAGCATTCTCGGGACCTGAAGATCAGGTTCAGAGTCTCCATTGTTTGCCAACTCCCTTCAGAGTGGATTCTGCTCCAGCCTGCTCCCCCTCCCCAAGCAGGCCGGGAACTTGCCTCCTGAACCTAAGACCTCCATAATCAGGAAGCCTTAGCTAGCCCCGAGAGTCCCAGGCCCGGGACTGCTGACAATTGGGCTTTCCCAGGTACTTGGCTCTCAAACCTCTAGGCTCGCTGGGTCTCTCTGCTTTCTCTGCTGTGTTTAGACCAGGGTCACTTGTAGTGCGGGAAAGAAATGGGGTGGTACATAAGAAAGGGTGGAGTCTGTAGGGGAAGCTTGCTGACTTGCATACTTGGGGAGGAGTGACCTGCCTCCTTGCTGCCTCTGCCATCTCCTCTGACATGTAATAATAAGCATCCCAGAATATTGATGGGCTGATCATGGAACTCCCGATTTTGCCTCCAACCTGCTCCTTTCACAGCCATCCCAGCTCTGTCAACAGTAACTCCAGTCTTCCCGTTGCTCAGGCCAGGAACCTTGCAGGCATTTGGGACTCATCCCTTTCTCCCCCAGCCCACATCAGGAAATCCGGTCTCTGCTTTGCAAATCTAGCCAGAATCTGACAACTCCTCGCCACCTCCAGCAGCCTGGTTCACCATCATCTCTATGGGCGACAGCCTCTGAACTGGTCGCCCCCCTGCGCCCCGAAACCCTGCTGTCCATGCCCCACCTACAGCTAGCCAGTGATCCTTCTGAAATGTCAATCAGCTCCCGACACTTGTCTCCTCTAAAGCTGACACGGCTTCCCAGTGACTGAAAGTAAAAGCCAAGGAGTCCTCACCATGGCTTCCAAGGACCTCCATGATCTGGTCCCTGACAAACTCTCTGATCTCATTATAACCACCGGTCTTTCCTGAAGCGTCACCCTAATATTGAAAATGGCAATCCTCTCTATCCCTGCTTGATCTTCCTTCTGGATACCCTTTCCTCCTTTATTTTTCTCCATAATAATGATCAAAATCTATCTATTTTACTTGTTAATTTTATCTTTTCCCTCCCACTGCTCTGTAAGCTCCATTAGAGTTGGAGTTTTTGTCTGTTTTGCTCATTACTCGCGAATTCCTGGAGCTGGTCCAAGTGCCTGGCGCTGGACCAAGGACAGAGCTGTCTCTGAGGAAATATTTGCTTGTCCCTCCCTGGTTTATGGCCAGTGGCTTAGAGAAGTGACCAAACAGTAATCCGGTATATGGACGCTGGAGGCTGCTTCAAGGGCAGGCCTGCTTGGGTTCAAATCTTGGCTCTTCCACTAATGAGCAAAATACTTAAACTCTCTTTGCTTAGTTTTCTCATCTGCAAAGTAGGGACAATAATACTACCTGTTTCCATAGAGATCCTGGGGGGGCATTATAAGTGTAAAGCACTTAGTGCCTTGCACAGAGTAGGTGCAACATAAGCATTTGTTATGATCACATGTCCATGGAGTGAAGATTGATATGAGTAGTTTCAATTTTCCCAAATCTTTCCACGTGTTACCTTGCAGTTGCCCGTGTTAACATTCATTCCCCATGTTCCTGCTCATTTACACAGATTGTATAATCATCCCATAGCTTTATTTATCTCCAGTGGCCTGGCTCTTCATCTGTGTAAATTTAGACGTTTCTTGTGTACTCTGTCCTACAGTCATTTAGAAGTTGTTAAATAGTAATTGCGCTGGGCCCCTTTCGCAATCTGTACGGTGAGTGGGTTGGACTAGATAATCTTCATGGGCTCTGCTGGCTCTGACAGTCTCCGAGGAAGGGGAGGAGGGACAGGCCACACCCTAGCCCCGCCCCCAAGGATATGCCCTCTGGCTGCCAAGGGGAAGGGTGACAGAGTCAGCTGGGCTCAGCTTCAAGGGGACCAGGTAGGAGATCTGTTTCTTGGGTAAGAGTGGCGATGGGATCCCTGGGCTGGACCAGCAGTCAGAAGTAACTGGAGTAGGAAAACATGGGGAGCAGGGTAAGAGGGGAGGGGAAGTCACCTAATGGAGAGATGCTCTCTTCGCAGGGACACAGCTGCTGTGACGAACTAGGAGACAATTAGAGTCTGGGCATCTTCTCACATTGGAGAGCGCTGGTAGGCCTCTACCCTCTTCAGCTAGCCAAGCTCTGAAAGACAGAGTCAGCCACAGAACGAGAACAACCCAAACCACTGCCTGCTACCCACCACTCCCCTGGCTGGACCAAGGGAGCTCAGGTAGGGGCCTGGCTGGCCTGGGTTGCACCCAGCTTTACTCCTCTCAGCTCAGCTCCTGCTAATGCTTCAACCATCACCCTCCCTGTTCTCTGTTTTGTTTTGTTTTGCCTCACATCAGGGCTAGGGGGTGGGGGATGGAGGCAGGGAAATCCAGTGCTCTCAGTTCTGCCTTATTCACCTCTAGGGGGACCATGGCCAGTACAGAATCCTCGCTGCTCACAACCCCAGGCTCCAGCTCAGACCCTGGCAACAGTGAGGTGGAGCTGAGCTGCCGATTTGATGAGCAGTTCAAGTTCATCCTGCTGCCTGTGAGCTACGCAGTTGTCTTTGTGCTGGGTCTAGGCCTCAATGCGCCGACCCTCTGGCTCTTCGTTTTTCACCTCCGACCCTGGGATGCGACAGCCACCTACATGTTCCACTTGGCCTTGTCAGACACTTTGTACGTGCTGTCGCTGCCCACCCTCATCTACTATTACGCAGCCCGCAACCACTGGCCCTTCAGCACTGAGCTCTGCAAGTTTGTCCGCTTCCTCTTCTATTGGAACCTCTACTGCAGCGTCCTTTTCCTCACCTGCATCAGTGTGCATCGCTACCTGGGCATCTGCCACCCACTGCGGGCCCTGCGCTGGGGCCGCCCGCGCCTTGCCAGCCTTCTTTGCCTGGCTGTTTGGTTGGTTGTCGCCAGCTGCCTTGTGCCCAACCTGTTCTTTGTCACAACCAGCGTCAATGGAGATACCATCCTGTGCCATGACACCACTCGGCCTGAGCTTTTTCATCACTATGTCCACTTCAGCTCAGTAATCATGGGGCTGCTCTTTGGCGTGCCCTGCCTGGTCACTCTTGTCTGCTATGGGCTCATGGCCCGGCGCCTGTATCGGCCTTTGCCAGGGGCTTCCCAGTCGTCTTCTCGTCTGCGTACTCTCCGCACCATTGCGGTAGTGCTGACTGTCTTTGCTGTCTGCTTCGTGCCTTTCCACATCACCCGCACCATTTATTACATGGCAAGGCTGTTGGAAGCTGATTGCCGGGTGCTGAACATTGTCAACGTGGCCTACAAAGTGACCCGGCCTCTGGCCAGTGCCAATAGCTGCCTGGATCCTGTGCTCTACCTGCTCACTGGGGACAAGTATCGAAGGCAGCTCGGGAAGCTCTGCTGTGGTGGCCCCCACAGACCCCCCAAGGCTTCCTCCTCCCTGGCGTTGGTGTCCCTGCGTGAGGAGAGCAGCTGCAGGTGGACAACTGCCCCCCAGGACAGTGGCTGCCCTACCCCCAGGGAAGATAGATTGTAACGCTGGAAGCCTGGAAGGGAGAGAAGAGGCGGTGAGTGCAGGGCAGAGGTGAGGGACCCTAATGGTCACACCTGATATAGCTGCTCCCTCCTCTTTCCAGGCTCTGGTGAGAGACCCTCCCCCAGAGGGTTAGGGGAAGCCAAGAAAATCACGAGTTACCCCATCTTTCATAAATGCTTCAGATGCCTTTGCTTTTTAGCCAAAGGCAGTAGGTAGCACCCACTCTTTCTCCTCTGCTTCTGTCTGTTTGTTTCTGCCCCATTCCTGGGACCACTGGTCCTATTTCTCAATCCTACGAGGCTTTCTGGAAAGCTTCTCCAGGACTCCTTCCCCCTCCTTCACCCCCCTTCATCCTTGTAGAGCATGTATTCTCCAGCCAGACCAGAACATTTGCCTGGAGGAGTGGAGAAGCTGGAGTAATCTCAGGACTGGCCTCACTCATCTGATGGAGACAGCCAGAATCAGGAGGCAGGGGAACTGGCATGTCACAGATGCCAAGGATGGGACATATGTGACACCCACACCCACTTCCTGGTTTCCCCCTTGAAGACAGGATAGCCTGGCCTACTGAGGTGCTGAAATAGGGCACAGTCCCAGAAAGCCCACATGCCAGGGCCCCCACGTGCAGCTGGAGGCATGGCTCTGTTGACCTGGTATGTAGCCACTACATAGAGAGGGAGCTCTGAGTCTCACCATGGGCTGGGGACTCTGGAGAGCCTCGGCAACAGGGTGTAAGCTGATAAGGGCCTTTGGAACAGGAATGGGACTGCCCCTCCTTTATGATGTTTGCTCAGAGCATATTTGACAGTTCTGCTGTATGTAATGAAAGGAACAGTGGATGGTTCAGAATGAAAGGGAGGAGCTCTCACAGCTGTAAGTTCCAGCATCAAGGGGTAGAGCAGGTTTGTACAGAGGTTGCGGGTGGTGACGGGGATCAACGCCAGAGCTGGCTCTTCACTGGTCTCTCTCCTTTCTCTAGCTCCTGCCCTACATAAAGAATAAATCTGTCGCTGGCTCTTTCAGATCAGGCTTTAGGGAGTCGAGGCCAGAGCAGGGCACTGGGACTAGGATAGGTCCCCTCTGAGTCTCCCATCAAGTCACCCACCCCCTCCCAGCTCCATCTTAGTTCTTACAGGCTTATGAATATGGGGTGTGATGTGGAACTCGGGGCACTAAGTCCCAAGCCTTGGAAAGTAAGAGTTTCTGGGCAGGCCTTTGCGAGAAGGGTGGGCTCACACTTCTAGGCACCCCCTTTCTGAAATCACCTTCCAGCCCACTGGCCTCTGGAGTCTTCAGACTTCCTTTTGTTTTACCCTACCCTTGCTGACCTGTCTCTGATCTCTTACTTGTCTATTAGCTCACTAGGTCTTACTAACTCTCTTTGGAGAGTAAGGTTGGGACTAGTCTGCAGGGAGGAAAAATGAGTTCCATGCCCTGAGTCCCCCTTTGTATTCTTTTAGTGAGCCCTCTTCCCCACTAAATATCCAGGACCTGCTTGTTCCTCGGGACCCCTTCCTTTTGGAATAAATGAACTAGCCTTCTTACTAGCCTCCCAGTCTCACAACCACTGCCTAAACAGTTATACACCCTGCTCCTCATCTGCAACTCACTCTCTTTTATTTCAATAACCACAGCCTCCTTGCTCATAATCTCTCCTATCCACAAGCCCAGCCTAGGAAAGCTGCTCTCTCCATCACAACTGACCCTGCCTCCCATATGCTTAAACGAGACTAACTGCCCAGACTTTGTGGTCTGCTACTTTATGGTTGCTTTCGCTCTCACTCTAACTTTAGTTAAACACTTTGACTTTCCCCTCGAGCCCATCTTCTCCACTCTCTAGACTGGAGGGGACTGCAGATGAAGCCAGGAGACAAGGATGGCTTGACCCACTGAAATTTATTGTTTTGAGATTTCATCTAAGCCCCTATCCCTCTTAGCCTGCTGAATTCCCAGTGAACCTCCCAGAGTGACTGCCCCAATTTCATCCTACCTCACGATCTCTTAAGATTTACCTCACCGACCCTGGCTGGTGTGGCTCAGTGGATTGAGTGCTGGCCTGCGAACTGAAAGGTCACTGGTTTGATTCCCAGTCAGGGCAATGCCTGGGTTGTGGGCCAGATTCCCAGTGGGGGTGTGCAAGAGGCAACCAATCAATGTTTTTCTCACACACAGATGTTTCCCGCTTTCTCCTTCCTTCTCCTCTCTCTAAAAGTAAATTACTAAACTCTTAAAAAAACCAAAACAATTTACCTCACCTCCTCCAAAACTGAGATCAAATACTTCAACCTCCTTCTGCTTTATTTACACTAACTCTACTTGTATATCCATCTTATCTTTCTCCCTTCTTTCCCTGTAGCTCCAGAAGAGGACTCTCTTTTGTTTGCTCTTTTGTTTATCTTTCTTCATCCTTTTCAGTCTCTTACATAACTGATTTCACCTGTCTTCACACACACACACCCCCAAAACCAAACAAACGAAAATAAAGCATTCCCACTGATACTTTGACCCTGCTGACTCCTTTAGCTATCATTCTCTTCATCTTATTCATTTCACTGTCATTATTAGAAAGAACCCCATAACCCTTGTTTCCTCACCATAAAGTCACCCCTTAACTCTCCTAATCTGGTTTCCTTCCTACACTTTTTTTTTGTACCTAGAAGAACACAGATTACCTCATAAGCAAAGCCTTCAGTGATCTTTTCTCTATCTTTATCGCCTTTGACTTCCCAAGAATGTCCCTGTTGCATATCTTCTTGAAATGTTTTTTATAAAAGCAATACTAAAAAAGTTCCACTATGACAAATTAAAGGAAATTTTGAGAGAAGATAATCACCTACACTTTCAAACTCTAGACAATTGTTTTCATTTTCTCACATCCCAGGCTTTCTCTGTTTGTGTAATATATACATATGTATTTTATATGTGTAGATATCATGTACATATATTTTTAAATTCTGCAAAAATGTTTTATCATACATACTCTCTTTGTGCTACAGTCTTTCATATTTATCATTTCAGTGGCTGCATAAAATTACATCCATGAACAGATTATATTTTATTCAACTATTCCCTTATTATTGGGCATTTAGGTGACTCCCAATTTTTCTGTGCTTTAAATATCTTAATGCATGTGGTTTTTTTCCTCTTTGTAATTCTGTTCCTAGGAAAAGTCCCCAGGAGTGGGATTACCAGATCAAACAGCATGAATATTTTTATGGATCTTGATCTTTAAGAGGACTGCACAAATTTGCAATGCCACAATGACACATGAGTGTTCTAGTTCCCTTGACACTCTAGCATTGGACTTTGTAAATCTTTTTGGATGGTTTAAACATTAATTTAATTTCATGTCTTTGGCTACTCACGAGATTGAACACTTTCCCACAGCTTTACCATTTGCACTTCTTGTTGTGTTAACTGTCTGTTCATATCCTTCTTCAACCAGCATCTTTGTGGTATTCTTATATATTTAAATATTTTCTTTAACATATTTATTAACCCAATATAAATGTTTCTTCTATTTATTGTAGTACTTTTTATTTTAGTTTCTCCTTTTATCCCCCTGATTTAAAATTTCTCTCCTCCAACTTTTATCTCTCTCATTACTTCCTCTCTCTTTGCTGGCTTCTCTCTATCATTTACTCCCTAAAGTAAACAGAATTCCAAGTTCTGTCACAGAACATTTGGGAGGTATTTAATCCCCCCCCCAATCTGGCCCTTGGTTTCTCTTGGAGAGAACATATATACATGTGAATACAATTCAGTTGACTCATAGTCTTTGAGAGTACCTCAGAAATCTTCTAGGGCCTGGGCACCCCCTCACTTTACAGAGGACAAAACAAGCCCAGAGATATAACTTGCCCATGACTTAGTAAATTAGTGGCAGAAAAGGAACTAAGGCTCAAGTTCCCTGAATCCCAGAGATCCTTCCATTACACCATGTTCTAGGCCAAACTTCCTCCCAAATCCACTTCTAAATCATCAATTGCCCACTGGACAGTTTCACTTGGATCTTCCACTGTTATTTCCAACACAAGGTGTGAAAAACTAAACTTCCTGAACAAGTTTCCCTCCCTGTCTAACTTATTTTTGTTCATAGCATCTTCTTCCCTCAAGTCGCCTAAGCTTGCAAACTCTCAGGCAACTTGAACTCTTCTCCCTCCCTGTTGCATGAGATTCTGACATTTGTTTTTTTCATCATGTCAATTACAATTGGCCTTATTTTATGATCCCACTGCTACCATTCTAACACTGGCTCTTGTCACTTTATCCTTGACTGACTGTTCCAGTGTCCTAACTGGTCTTCCTGACCTCCAGTCTCTCCTCACAGGAATGCATTCTATACAACGCATATTGCCGAATTCATTGGCCCAAACACTGCTTTCACAGCTTCACTATATTACTCAAAACTCTTTCATGGGTTTCATGTCTACAAGACAAGTTGAAATTCTTCAGTTAGATATTCCAGAGGGCACTTTCAGTCTTATTTTCCATTCTTCCCTAACACAAATCTCTCTTCTTGAGCCCATTTCATCTCCTCATTCTTTCTCTGAAGAAGATTTGTGCTTTCTTACCTCTGCACCTTTGTTCTCTCCCCCCCCCCACACACACACACACTAGAATGCCTTCCCTTTCTTCTCCCAATGTCTTTTTCCTACCTCATTTCCAAGGCCAGGCTTAAGTCCCACTTCCTCTTTGAGTCCATCTGTGTAGTCTCTCACCCAGTGAACTTTCTGGTCACTCCTACAGCTATTGCTATTTATATCAGTTATTTGGAACCTTTATTGTCTTTTCCTATTACTTATGCTAATATCTTGAATTGCTATTTACTGTATTTTGCTGTGCATAATGTGCACTTTTTTTCCCAATTTTTGAGAGCAAAACAAGGATGTGCATTATATATGGGTAATACTCAAAATACCTTGTATCTGTTCTTGTGTTTTGTAATTATTTGTTGCATAAAATTTCTTGTAACATAATATGGTCAAAAATAAATGCTAAAATTTCTTTATAATATAAAAAACAAGTATCTAAATATAAATAAATTAAAACATTGAATTAAAAATTAAAACAAAAGATTTTTTCCTGAAAGTTTGGGCCAAAAACGTGGGTGCACATTATACACAGGAGCGCGTCATACATGGCAAAATATGGTAACTCTTTGTGTATGTTTGTTTGAGTTCCCACCTGTAAACCCCTTGAGCTGCTGTGGTAGAAAGGAAAGAGCACAGGACTGAAAGTCGGAAGACCCAGGTTTGAGCCTTGGTTATAAAGTGGGGCTCAGTTTTGCAACTTGGATGAATCACTCAGACTTTCTGAGCCACAGTTTGATCATGTGTAGAACGAGGACCATAATTTCAGCTTTAAATACTTCAGATTGTGGTGAGGCTCTGCAAATCTAGAGATCTAAGCAAATATAAATACCTGTTATTTTATCATCTCATTTGCTTAATAAATATTTGCTGAATGATTACACGTCAGTAATTCAGTTTAATGTTTCTTCTCCTGGGTATGTTCCCTACCTTAAGAGGCTACAGGAACTCCAAGATCTAGGGGCACTTTAGGAATAGTGGGGATAGGGAGGGCATTGGAAAGATAGTTTGAAGAAAATAGGTCTGCTCAGGAGCTCTCATATCCCACGACACTGGCTGCTCACTACTTGGCCCACCTGTAAGGCTAACCCGGAAGTGAAGAGAAGGACAAGGTGTTATATCCGAGCTTTCACTTCCCCCACATTTTCTACTTCTTCACCCCACAGTCTCCAACTGGTTAGACTAAATGCTTTACCTGGGCCTCTGTTCTCCTTCACTGATGGGATGAAAGCCAGCACTTCGGTGAAGGAAGTGATGAGGAGTAGCAGAAAGAACAAGCAGTTGTCAGATAACCAGACTTGGCTTTGACTCTTTGATCTGCTTCTGACTAGCTGTGTGATCTCAGAAAAGTTTTTTAGTCTCTCTGGGATTCCGTTTCCTCTTTGGTAAACTGGGGATAGTAATAACTCTTTGGCAGGGCTGCTATAAAGTGTCATTAGAGTAACAAATGAAGAAACATCATTTATTATCCCTGTGCGTGGGAAGCCCTTTTCAACAGTTCTCAAGCTTAGTGTAGCCAGACGAGGAACTAGAACTCTAGATTTGGATTTGGTGCTGCTTAGAAGTGATAGTTAAGATCATGACAGAGAATGGAACTTGAGTGTGAGAAGCAGAAGACTAAGAACAGTTCGCTTTGAGATGACCATAGTGATGGCTGGGGGGGAAACAGGTTGGGACTCTAGTACTGTATCAAGGAAAAAGAGAGTGTCAAAAAAGACTTACACACGTTATTTTTTAAAATTCCTTTGAACAAAAGAAAAAAAAGATTAAGAAAGCAAGCAATAGTGTCAAATCCCTAAGAGAAATTGGGGAGGATAAGACACTTAGATAATGAAAAACACTTGATTTCCTGCCAACCTGGATCTATGCATACAAAAGATATTAGCCAATGACATTAACTGAAGAGGCCGATCTCAAATAGCTTTTGTAATCAAGATCTGTTCACATGTGTTTATACTCCTCTTTCCTTTGAGTTCCCACGCGCCTCTACCTCTTTCCATAGATTTAAGAATAACCCACTTGAGTGGGTTACATGCTGAAACCTACAGAGCTGATATTCCCAGTATGAATGAAAATGTGGCTCATCACCAAAAGGAAGTGCAGAAATAGTTGAGTGCAACCAAAAATCGAGTCTGTCTCTGAGGGCACCTTGGTATATATTTGATTGCCAGAGCTTATGTATTTAGGTCACAGAATGGGAAGAAGGCAAATTATCCCTCCTTGAGTCAAACTAAATTATTAAAACATGGGAACTCTCCAAGAGAAGGAGAGAGATGGAAACTTTCTTGGGGCTGGCTGACTATTACTGTGAATTTTGTACCACTGCTTGAGGCTTTAGTCATGCTCTTAGATCTACTGTTGGACAGAAGAAACCAGATGTACTTGGAAAACTCAAGAGTAAAATCAACTCATGCCCTCTCAGGCGACATGCTGCTGGCACCTGCTCATTTTGTGTATTTCTCATTGATACTTAATTTACTGCTCAGTGTAAGCCTCATTCTCTTCACTACCAATAATCCTTTATGTCCCGTGTGAATAAAACATTTATTTTTACCCACTCAGACTTGCTGGATTCTTTTCCAGAGGGTAGCCATTGCTCTGGTTCTTTAAGGATTTTAGCTAGTTTGACTTTACAAGTTTTTATCTTTACTCATTTCTCTAATGCAGTTTCCCAAAGCACATGTTCAAGGATAGTAATAGGTATTACTAAGTTTTTGAAAGGTTGGGTTCCACAATGTTAAGAAGATTTCTTTACTACTGGATTTATCCAGAGCCTTTAACATCATAATGTCCACGATGAATTTCTAAGCAAAAGGGGTTCTATGTGATACCTACCAAACGTACTGACATATACTAACTCTAACCCCACCCAGTAGACTTCTGCTTAAATCTCATTGGCCAGAGTGAGCTCATGTGGCCAACTTGAGCTATGTGTATGGGAAGTTGGGTTTATTGCTGCTCAAAACCAAGTTGGGGTTCTCTGGGTAAGGAAGACTGGGATAATGGGCAAACATAACATAAAGACCACCATAAAGAATATTAGAGAGTCACTGTACATGGGCATATACCCTTCCAGATCCTTTCTTACACACAGATGCAAGGGATGTAGTAGACCCATTTTGGCCAAATGCTGAGTGGCCAAGAGTTAAAGTCAATATTCAACTGAAACTCAGGACAAAGTTAAATATTATTATCCATTTTAGCATGAATCCCTGGAATATCAGAATAAATCTAAAGTTTTATATAAATAATTAGTACTATTGCAACTGAAAATCTTCAGTAGTCATTTTTAAGAAATTTGACCTAACAGTGCAGCAACTATAACATCTCTGCACTGTAAACTGTTTGGTTGTTGCTGTGCTCTCTAGTTTGTACATTTGGCATATTAAAAAAATGTTCAGTTTCAGCCCTGGCTGGTGTGGCTCAGTGGATTGAATGCTGGCCTGCTAACCAAAGGGTTGCTGGTTCAATTCCCAGTCAGGGCACATGCCTGGGTTGCAGGCCAGGCCCCCGGTAGGCAACCACACACTGATGCTTCTCTCTCTCCCTTTCTCCCTCCCTGACCCTCTGTCTACAAATAAATAAATAAAATCTTTTAAAAAATGTTCACTTTCAGCTGAGGTCACTGGAAAAGATTGAGTCACTGCCTAAATGGAATTAGGTAACTAAAATTTAAATATAGTTCCTAAAACTTATTCAATGTTGTTAATGTTAATACATTAAACAGTTCTATAAAGATTAGCATTAAGATATTCTAATTTTAAAAGTTTTCATTTGTTGGTTCAAAGAGAATACAGCATTGTTTCTAATGTTCTCTAGATAACACCTTCTCCCTTAATGCTCATATTAACTATCAATCTACTTTCCTATTTAATTACTTGAAAGTTGTTTTTTTAATTTTATTTATTTATTATTAGAGAGAGGAGAAGGGAGGGAGACAGAGAGGGAGAGAAACAGCAATGTATGGTTGCTCCTCACATGGCCCTCACTGGGGACCTGGCCTGCAACCCAGGCATGTGCCCTGACTGGGAATCAAACCGGGTCCCTTTGGTTCCCAGCCCGCACTCAATCCACTGAGCTACACCAGCCAGGGCTAATTACTTGAAAGTTTTTAATTATTTTGTACACAAAATAACAGCTTTTATAATTATCATTATTAACTGTAATAATTATATATAGTTCTCCCTATATAAATATGCATATGTATACATACATATAGGTACTTTGATAGAATTTCAACATATAAAGCACAGAAGTTTTTTTTTTAAAGATTTTATTTATTTATTTTTAGAGAGAGGGGAAGGGAGGGAGACAGAGAGGGAGAGAAACAGCAATGTATGGTTGCTTCTCACGTGGCCCTCACTGGGGACCTGGCCTGCAACCCAGGCATGTGCCCTGACTGGGAATCGAACCGGGTCCCTTTAGTTCCCAGCCCGCACTCAATCCACTGAGCTACACCAGCCAGGGCACAGAAGTTTTTAACTCCAAATTATATTTAGAATGCTTATCTATATTTGAAACCATATATTCAAATATTAATAATAAGTCCAAATAACATCCCCTGTTCATAATACTATGATTTTATACTGATTGGATATACTGGTAACCATGAAATCACATGATCATTGATCACATACCATTTCAGTGGCTACAGAAATGACAATGAAATTGTGAATAAACACATACATCCCCCCCTCTAGCCAAAGACTGCCAAGAACGTATCTGTAATTGAACAAATTGGGTTTATCATTCATTGCTCTGAGGGAGAACACATGTCAGGGGGAACCATGAGGTATTTGAGTGAGAGGGTGTTAGAAACTATTGTAGGATTTGGGTTTTGCTGCATGGTTTAGAGAAGGCTCTGTGGAGGTGAGGGTTCACTCGAGATTGGATGCTGTCAAAAAGTGCGGGACAATTCTCTGGGTAGCTTGATAAATCTTGAGTAGCTCGAGAAAGGGAAGAGAGGAGAAAGAGGATAAAGTATTCATTGGTAAAAAAAGAGCAGTGATTGCTTTTGTTTGTGAGAAGGGATGTTGGGTACTGTGTGGGTGGCAAAGTAACCTTATTTTGTCTATACTTAGACAAAATGATGGAGTGGCCTTGTTTCATTTCACTGTATCCTGGCATCAGGGTGACCTAGTCTGAAGTTGGTATCTGTGATATGGCTTGTGTCCAATTTACCAGTCTCACAGCATGACATTAGCGTGGCAGAGCTGTGCCAGGCCAGCTTCTGGGTGTCAACTGTTTCTATATCTCTCTGTCTCTCTTTCTTTACACACACATACACTATTTTTCACAAAAATTAGGTCATTGTATGCATACTGTTTTGTAAACTCTGTTTTTCAGTTAACAATGTATTTGCTAACATTTTTTTCTTGTCAAGAGTAATAATTCTGTGAAGGGATTGAGAAGTACAGATCGGCAGTTATGAAACAGTCATGGGGATGTAAAGTACAGCATAGGGAATAGAGTCAATGATATTGTAATAACTGTGTATGGTGCCAGGTGGGTACCGAATTATCAGGAGGAGTACTTTGTAAAGGATATGACTGTCCACTATGCTGTACACCTGAAACCAATACAAAATAATAAATGTCAACTGTCATTTTTTTAAAAATTTAAAAAATAAAATGGAAAAGAAAAGAATGTTCAACACTATTGTAGGAATAGGAAAATTTACTACTCTAGAAAAATAGATGTTTTCTTTTAAAAAAAATAATTCCGCAATGTCACTTTCAATGTCTACATAGTACTCCACTGGGTAAAGGCACTTAACCTTCCCTATTGATGCACATTTAGATCGTCTCCTTCATTTTGCTGCTATACCCCTGACAGAGCAAACCCTATTGGTTGAAAAGCAATTAGAGTCTAGATTTTGACATAGAATATTTCTCAGGTCTGAAAGTGAACTTCTTATGCTCTGGATATAGCATGCACTCTGTTATGGAAGCCCTAACCCCCAGTGTGGCTGTATGGAGATGGGGCCTCTAAGGAAGTCATAACGGTTAAAAGAGATCTTAAGGATGGAGCCCTGATCCAATAGGATAGTGTTCTTATCAGAAAAAAACATCAGGCTATGAGCTTTCTTGCACACAATGAGGAAAGGCCACATGAAGACATAGAGAGAAGGCGACAGTCTATGGGCCAGGAAGAGAGCTCTCACCAGGAACCAAATTTGCTAGCACTTTTACCTTGGACTTCTCAGACTCTATGGGAAAGTAAATTTCGGTTGTTCAAGCCACTTAGTCTGTAGTATTTTTTTATAGCAGCTTGAGCAGACTAATACAGTGTACACTGACCAAATTCTATGAATCTACCTGGGATTTATTTCATATATTTACATCTAACTATTATTATATATTTATATAAATATATCTGTTTTTATTTTTTATTTATACACTCATACCTGGGATTCACTTTATATATATTCTAATTTATACACAGTGGTTGGCAAAAGTAAGTTTAAGTTGTGAGTACACGAAACACAGAGTTCATTCTTTTATTATTATTAATTACTGTATTATTTTCCATATGAACAACTGTAAACCAACTTTTACCCACCCCTGTATTCTAATTAATTAGTGAACTCTCTCTCCTTTCACTTCTTAAACTTTTGAGGTACAGTTATAATTAATTGCCCTTTCTTTTTCTAGTTATCAATACAAATATTTAAAAAGTGATGAGTTTTCCTCTCAGTATCAGTTTGGCATCAACTTACACACTTTTAAAAATAAATTATTTATTTTGGAATAATTTTACATTTATAGAAAAACTGCTAAGATGATACACAGAGTTCCCATACACCCCTCAATAGGTTTCCCCTAATATTAACATCTTCTATAACTACAGTATATTTGGGTTTGGAGAAGAATACCACCGAGGTGAAGTGCCCTTTTCATTACATGATACCAACATGGCTTATTGCTTGTGATGTTAACCTTGATTGGTTGCTTTAAGTTGTGTTTGCCTGGTTTTTCCACTCTAAAGTTACTATTTTTCTATTTTTCACTTTCCACACTCTATTCTTTGGAATTGAGTTCCTAAATCTAGTCCACACTTGGAGGTGGGGAGAGGATTAAGCTCCACCTACTGGAGGGGAGAGTATCTACATACATTATTGTAATTCTTCTGCAAGGAAGATTTGTCTCTTTGTCACCATTTATTCATTTCTTCGATCATTTATTTATGTCGGTACGGACTCATGTATATTTATTGAATACTTTGAATAATAATCCAATGTTACATTATTTATTTTGCTGCTCAAATTGTTCCAGATTTGGCCTTTGAGAGCTTTTCCCAGTTGCTCTTGTGTGTCCCTTTGACATGTCCTCATCCTTTTGTTTTTTCAGCACTTCCTTGCTGTATTTTCATTTTGTTTGTTTTCCTTAACATATGCTATTATTGTCTCTAAATTTATTTTCTGAGCCTGTTTGTCAGGAGAAGATTTTTAATTCCTATTCAACTGGGGACTCTAATTCTACATTTATTATTTATTTCTAAGTTTACTGTACTGTGTACTATAGTATGTCAAATTTCTGTCTTTTACTTACTAAGAGCATTTTGTATTCAAATACTCAAATAATGGTTTTGAATGATTCATGTGCACTTGAAAAGAAAATGTAATTCTTTGTCCTATTCATTATGTTCTTATCACTTGACAGGCTAATCTACACTAGTTATTGTGTTATTCAGCTCCATACTTTTAAAAATCAGTTTTTTACTTGATTTGTCATATTCTGATAGCAGAGTATTGAGGTCTCCAATCACATTATACAGCAGACGCTTAGAATACATTACAAAGCATGCATCCAGAGGCCATATTATTTCCATGTACAAATGCAGTAAATACATAACTGAAAATTTCAAGCTTCTCCTTCACACTCTTCATACAGTTAACCATGAGTGGATGGTGCAAAAGCCAAGTTTACATTTTCATAGTTCAGTTCATTCACTAGCTAAGTCACTTGTTTTAGCAGAATTAGAAATTGTCCACATGTCGTGGACCTTATGTATTCATTCGTTTAACAATCATTTCTCATTTTTTTGGTAAGATTTTATTTATTTATTTTTGGAGAGAGGGGAAGGGAGGGAGAAAGAGAGGGAGAGAAATATCGATGTGAGAGAGAAACATCGATCAGTTGCCTTTCGCGCACCCCCAACTGGGGACCTGGCCCACAACCCAGGCATGTGCCCTGACTGGGAATCGAACTGGCAACCTTTTGGTTCACAGCATGATGCCCAATGCACTGAGCCACACCAGTCAGGTCTCCTCAGTCTTCTTTTTTCAGTCTTTCATTTACGTATTTTTATGCTATCTTATTTAGTTTATTAGACTTTCATTGAATGGCATACTTTTGATTCACATGGCCTTACATGATCTTTTTAGTGCCTTTCCTCTATGAAATCCCTTCTTTCTTTCCCGGAAATACACATATATTAAGTGGCTTTCACATGCCAGGCACTGCTTTAAACATTTGGAATGTTGTGACAAGTAAGTTATAGTTTTCATTCTCAAGAAGCTTTTAAACAAGTAGAAGAAAATAATTATTCTGTGATATAATATGTTAAGTACAATAGCAGAACCAGCAAAAGATTATGAAAGAATGGAAGAAGAGGTTGTTAATTCTGCCTGGTGAAGGCTTCACTTGAGAAGGTGATATTTCATGTGGGCTCAAAGTTGAATAGGCTTTACCATGTAGAAAAAACATGTTTCAGAGGCAAAAAAAAAAAGGTGAAAACGTTCAGAAAACATGAAGTAGCCCAGTGTGCTACTTTAGATCATGCTAAGGAGTGATCAAGGATTAATAGAGCCAGAGAAGGGCCTTTGCTGGCCTTTATGATGTATGAGGAGGAAGTGACCTTCCTGGCTGATAGCCTGAGTCCAAAGACGGTGACTTAAGTACAGCTCTTCCCTCTGTAGGGCAGCCTTCTGGATACCACGCAAGTGCTCTGCTCACTTTCTGCCCTGCTATGATCACCTCAGATGGACCCCTGTCTATTTGGTCCCCTAGGGTCACCATCCTGGCTTCTCTTTGGAAATACTCCTTCCTGCCTTCACATTCTATGATTAAGTCCTGCTGATTAGTTCCATTGATGATCACCATGTATAAAGTCACTGTAATAACCAACCTTAGAGTTTCTTAAAAATATTCAGAAGGAGGGTGACGTAGGACACGAGGTTGCATTGTAGGGAAGAGGGGAAGGGTGGGGAGAAAAGACATGGGGGGTGAATTTTTTAGGAGCAAGTAGCTGATGGTAATAAGAGAGCAAGGGACTTTTGCTCAAGATGGCGGCATAGGTAAATGCAGTAGTCGCATCCTTCCACGACCATATCAAAATCACAACTAAACCACAGAACAATCATCATCCAGAATCACCTGAAATCTAGCTGCACAGAAGTCCTTTAACTAAGGATATAAAGAAGAAGTCAAGTGGATACTGGTGGGGGGGGGCAGAAACACTTAAAGGGCAGGTCCCACACTAACGTGTTGCAGAAAAAATCAGGAGGGATATCTCAGCTGCAGAGGCCTGCCCCTGAAGAGTAAGGGGTCCCAGCCCCACACCAGGCACTCCGTTCCTGGGTTCCTGTGTTGGGAAGAGAAGTCCCCATAACTTCTGGCTATAAAATCCAGTGGGGATTGAGGCTGAGGAAGATAAAAACTTCTGGAGTCCCAGGCAGTTCCTCTTAAAGAGCCCATGCACAGACTTACTCAGACTCACTCCCTCTGAGCTCCAGCGCCGAAGTGTCCTGCATCAGGGCAAGAGTGGTGAGGGGGGCATCTTTCGTCCAAACAGAAGTGCTGGCAGAGGCCATTGTTGCTTTGATGAACCCTCCCTCCACAGAGATGGCAAGCAGGCACCTTGTCTGAGTCTCCATCAACCTGGCTCACACTGTTTGTCCAGCCCTGTGGTGCTTCCCTGAGACCTCTTCCTATCCAACATGTGAGCCCGCCCAAGCTGTTTCCAGTTCCTTTACCCTGTGAATGGCCTGACTTGGCTCATGCTTCAGACTTTCCTAAAATCTCTCAAATAAGCAGCATCTGGCCTCAGTGAGCCCCCGTACCTCTCATTAAGTGGCCCCAGGCCCAGCACTAGCAGCAGCTGGCTGTGTTTCACAGCTTTCTTTAGAAAAATGTCTATTCAGGTCCTCTGCCCCATTTTTAAATTGAATTATTTGTTTGTTTGTTTGTTCGCTATTGAGTTGTATGAGTTTCTAGATAGCCTTTTAACTTTTGTTCCTTTTTTATTTTATTTTTAAATTTTTCTTTTCCATATTTTTGAATGGGTCTTTTGTTGATTGCCTTTTGAAAGAAGAGACATGTGTGGGGTGGGAGAAAATAGAAGAGGGTAAAGGGGGGAAAATGGTGGCAGAAGGAGACATGACTTGAGGCAGTGAACACACTATACACTCTACAGATGATGTATCATAGAATTATACCCCTGAAACCTATATAACTTATTAACCAATGTCACCCCAATAAGTTGAATAAAAATAAAAAATCAAAGAGACATCTGTGTTTTTATTGACTCTTTGAAAACCCTCAGAATAATGCTTTAAGAAAAAAATTTTAAACAAAGCTTAGTAAGCACCTACAACATAGATATAAAGTGAATCCCCCATAGTAGAACTCCCAGGAAGGTAGCAAATATCTTGGGAGGATGGTATTAGAAGACCAACGTGAGGACCAATGTGGAATACCTCTGCCAACTGAAAAGAAACCCTGAGTGAGATGCCTTTGATCTATCTGAAAGGCCTGCTTGTTAGCTGAGTGGTGTGGACATAGGTAAGCCTTTGCATTTGGAGACAGCAGGTTACCTCACAAAAACTCGTACGTGAATGTTTACAGCAGCATTGTTCATAATATCCAAAAAGTAGAAACAACCCCCAAATCCATCAACTGGTGAATGAATAAAAAATGTGATGTATACATACAATGAAATATTATTTGGCCATAAAAAGAAATTGGATGAACCTGGAAAACATTATGCTAAGAGAAAGAAGCCAGTCATAAAAGACCACCTAGTCTACGCTTCCATTTATATGACGTGTCCAGAATCGGCAAAACCGAAGAGACAGAAAGTGGATTAGTTGTTGCCAGGGTCTGGAGACGTGGAGGAATGGGGAAAGACTGGTAATGTGAACTGGATTTCTTTTGTGGGGGAGGGGGGAGCCTGAAAAATGCTCTAAGATGAGAAAGCAGTTGTGGTTGCACAATGCTGTGACTATACTAAATACTACCGAATTTTACATTTTAAATGAGTTAAATTTATGGTATGCAAAATAGATGTCAATTTTTTACATGTGTTAACACAGCAGCAGCAACTAGAGTGGCAGGTACTCAGGCTGTTTGGCTATCTTCTGAGCCCTCCAGGCCCTAGGGCGTTGGGCTCAGACAAAAGATGCCAGTAGGGAGGCCAGCAGGGAGCATGCCTGTCTGGGCCTGAGGGGCCTCAGGGTGTCTCCATCTGAGGAGTGCTCCCTCTGAGTGAAGCCCCTCGGGGACAGCAACTACAAGGGCTCTGTGGAAAGGAAGGAATTCCTGATGCCGTGTCCAACCACACACTAGCCTTCCTTCACCTCCCTCCTCCCCTTTTTGGGTAGTACCAAATGAGTTTCCTCTTCTAGGCACTCTCTCTTTTTGTTTTTGTTTTCATTTATTTTCTTTTATGTTTTCAGAAAGAGGGGAAGGAAGGGAGAGAAACATCGAGGTCAGAGAGAGAAACTTCAATTGGCTGCCTTCTGCACATGCTCCGACTGGACACCCAGCTTGCAGCCCAGGCATGTGCCCCGACCAGGAATCTAACTGGCAACCTTTCCCTTTGTGGGACGATGACCAAGCCACTGAGCCACATCAGCCAGGGCTCAGGAACTCTCTATTGGGCACACAGCCCCCTCAATCACAAGAAAAGCAGCTTTTGGGTCTCTGATAAGCCATGCTTGGTCTTGTGCTGGTCAAACAGTTTCCGCAGGGCTTCCATATAGAGTGTATGGTACTTGTCCACCACCTCCTGGCTCGGCTTCTCGATCTTGGGCACTGGCAGAGGCTCCCCAACTGCCATCGGAGATGCCAAAGGAGAAAGGGCGAGTGTTAGACTTTTGTGTTCCATTAACCTCCTTCTCTTTTCTTCCCCCCACCCTCACCTGATCCTCTCACATCCCAAATCAACTCCCAGCATCTCCCGTCCCACTTGCCCTCTTCTTTGTTGGGGGCGGGTTGGGCAGGGCTGAGGTGGAAGCTGAGAAAGAGCTGAGGTAGTCTTGGGCTGAGAGCAGCACTCACCCACAGTGGTGACAGGCAGCGGGTATGGCAGGAGCCCAATAGATCCTCTACGGAAGCCTCGTCCATAGAAGACACAAAAATAGAAACCAAAGATACGGCGGAACCAGCTCTGAAACTTAAACATCCTGCTGTCCTGATGGAACACCACCTGATTGAATACGTCAGTTTCTCCAAAAGTGAAGGTAGGGACTAGATGAGCCCTGTAAGAAAGGCCCGAATTATTTCCCAAACACAGGTGAGATGGGAACTACCCAGGAAGAACACGTGTTCATGGCCAGGACCCCATCCATTATGAAGCCCCTGTGGCATAAAGAATTTCTTCTTGCACTAAACAGGGCTCCCGTATTTCGTGTCTCTTGTCCTGAAAAGTTCAAAACCAGTAAAAGTGTTCTCTCTGGGCCAGGATCACAGGGGCAAGAAATGGGGGTGCAGCAAAGGAAGAAGAGTTTGGGCAGGGATCCCCAGAGACCCACAACTTTTAGGAGGTGTCAGGGAGAGGAATAGCTGACTCTGTTCCTTCTAGTAGGGGGCACAGAGATGACGATAAGTTTGCACAGATATGTCTATATGACGCACCCCACACCCACAGGGACTATGTGTGAGGTATTCTGTTCTTGGGTCTTGGGATTAGCACAGCAAAAAGTCATTCCTCTCTCATAGGCCACAGGAATCCAGCCTAACAGGGTCCTAGATAGGGAATGGGACTCCTTAGGGATTCCTGTGAGAATTACTAATAACGATCTCCCAGCACTCCAATGTATGTGACCTTATTGGTTCCTCACAGTGGAGACAGCAGAGGACATGGAGGGGGTGAGTCCTTTTCTCATCTTCCAGACTCAGGCAGTCAGTGAGTGACAGGACCTGGACTGGACTCTAGGACTCATTCCTCTGTGCTCAGCACTCTCTCTCCCCTACATTTGCTCTGACTGATCAACAGATCACTAAGGCAAGGTCCTTAGAGGAAATGCTTCCCTCTTTTCTGAGTCTGCAGTAGGACAACTGTCCTTGCATCCAATGAGCCCACCTGTTGAGCTGATGGGACAGCCCACAGCTCCAGCCTTGGCCTCCTGCTCCTTACCTCCTCTCCTTACTCCTAAGTCGTAGTGGCTGACTGTGTGCCAGGCACATGGTAGGTGTTTTATGCACATAAACTCATTTAAACCCCACCATAACCCAATTAAGTAGGTACAATTATTAGTAGCCACATTATAAGGATGAACACAGACGTGTCAGGGTGGTTGAGGAACCTGTCCCAGAGTGCACGGTAAGTCATGGAGCCAGGATTTTAAATCATGCCCCCGACTCCAGGTCCTAGTGCATACTGACCATACTGTACTGCCTCTTGGCACTTAACATTCACAGACGGATGTAGATGTTGATATTGATAACGTAGGAGTCCTCTATATACTAGGGCAGGTCTAGCCAATTCCCCTGATAATGAATCTGGGTTTGTGGTTTGGCTTGCTGGGAACTGGACCAGTTAGCTCAGAAGACGACTTAAACCTTTTTGAAATTCTATAGTTATCTCCCCTAGTCACTAGTTGGTTCAATGAGGGCAAGAGTCACGTCTCATTTATCTTGGCATCGCCTACCAGGGCATGCTGTTCAGAGAAGGCCACCCACCCCTGCCCGGGAAGGAACACCTACCCATGCTGGAGGGCAGTGCGCACAAACCCCTTGCGCTTCTGGACAATGAGGGTGGTGGTGTTGGGCACACTTTGCAGGGCCTCGCCCACCCCTCCCACGACGATGCCCACGAGGTTGCCAGTGCCGTGGCTCAGCAGGTAGTCAATGGCTGGCTGACTCACAGAGCAAACACCTGAAAAGAATCAAGGAGCAGAGACGGGAGTAAAATGATCAGCAGAAGAGAAAGGGCTGAGAGGGAACACCTTCTACTCTACTTCTCACTGGCTTGTTGGTTTATCCTCTGTTCCCATGGGTCTCAGGAGAAGAGGGAATGAGATGGAACAAAGGGTGTAGAGAAGAGAAGGCTGCGAGCAAACAACACATTTCACTTTGAGGCAGTATCTCCACTTTGCAGGAGGCACTGGGTTGAAAGTACAGCAGGAAGGTTTGTAGTGGGATAACCAGAAGGACTTTCTGGATTCCAGCTATAATACCACCCTTTTTCTTTTCTTTTATTGCCATTAATCTCCTGCCACAGAAGCACCTTTGGCCATGAGGTATTCCCTAACCAAGGGGATCTTGAAGAAGTAGGACAGCGTGGCCAAGTGAGGTGTGATGCCTGGGAAGATCTTCGAGAAGCCTGTGGCCTCAGTGCAGAAGTTGCAGAAGGCACCATAGGTCAAGAGGCCATGCGGGTGAACCCCCATGAGGTAGTTTTGCTCAGGTGACAAGTCTTTAGTCTTCACGATCTGCAGCCATGGAGAGAATCAACAGAGGAGGTGGAATGAGACCACATGGGCAAGCAAAGGTGGATACTCTGCAGGCATCAGGGTGCTTTGTAAGAGTTTTTCCACAGATAGGCCATGGGTGGGTTTTCGGGGTGCTGAGGCATGGGTCTCCTCGGCCCCTGAAAAACCACATAGAATCCGGGGCAGCTGAACTCCTGGGTCTCTTGCCTATGGCTGCAAGGAGTCATCAGTGCACTTCGTGGGTGGCATCATTTTCTCAGAGTTATGTTAAGTGAAAAAGATCAGCAAGCTCTGATCTCAAAATCGGGACAGTGTTTGTTGCCTGCTCCAAAGTGTGTTGGGGGATCCGTGCAGTGGTATATTTCTTGAACCTCTCCCTGGTATCTTCTCCCCTTCCCCAAACCCCATTTCAGTGCCCACCTAAGTAACTTTTATTGAACTTTGAAAGCCCCGCTTGCATATCACCATGTCCATGGAGCCTTTCCTTACCCGTCCTCTGAACTACTTGCAGATCTTGTACCACTCCATAAATACAGGGCCTGGCACAAATAACTCCCTTTGTTGTTACAAAATCTTTTCTTACAAAATCATAAGCATGTCATTCTGTAACATAACAATAGCACACTCAAGCACACCATAGGACATTTTAGGTGAAATGTTCCAATTAAAACTATAAATGATGACACCCATATTATTACCCTACCAACCACACTCAAGCAGGCCTGACTTCTGCCGGACCCTGTATACACTTGCTTAGCCTCCCCATTAGATGTGATGGCAGAGGACGGTATCCTACTCATGTCTCTGTACCCCAAACATTTGGCATAGAGTTTGCTTTCAGTCAGTGTTTGTTAAACTGAACAGAACTGCACTTGCGTTTCTGCCTATGTCATCTGCTAGGTCCATCTGCTAACATCCAAAGTGTCCTAGCGTGAGTGCCCAGGAGCAATGCTGGAACATAAAGTATGTCTAGTCCTGGCTGGTGTGGCTCAGTGGATTGAGTGACAGCCTGTGAACCAAAGGGTCGCCGGTTTGATTCCCAGTCACGGCACATGCCTACGTTGCCAGCCAGGTCCCCAGTAGGGGACGCACAAGAGACAACCACACATAGATGTTTCTCTCCCTCTCTTTCTCCTTCCCTTCCCCTCTCTCTAAAAAATAAACAAATAAATAAATAAATAATGTTTTAAAAGTGCATCTAGCCTGCATTTAGACATGTCTGGGGTGCTCGTTACCTTTATGGACAACCCTGGTCATTCGGCATAAATTCCTACTATTTGGGGAGCTATAAGGGACTCAAGGAAGACACACTTACCGTGATGGGGAAATAGCCCCTGATGTGGGTCCAGATATGCCAGTTCCTTACCCAGGAAGATCGCCGTCCACCTGAGACAGGAATATCAGTAAGGATAGTGTCTGTGTGGGCCAACCCCACCCCTTCCGCTCACCCAGGGCTTCCCTGCCAGCATGGAGGGACCATGGCTCTGCTAGAAAGCTGGAAAAGGAGGAGACGCCAGGATGGTCCTGACTGGCCCAGCTCCTGTGGCCCTGAGAAACTGGATGAGAGGCGTGTGGCACTGTGAGTACGACTCCCTAGCTAAAGGTTAAAATGGAACATTCTTAGGTCTTGTTCTTTCTAGGTCCATGAGTCTTACCTTGTTCTGGGGTCTTCCAGTCCAGGAAATACCAGACAAAGTAAAGGGTTGGTAGCAGCCATAACGATGTAAACAGGAGGTAGATAAACAATGGGTTCACGATCCAAACTGATGAGGGAGCAAGGCAGACCAAATTTGTGCTGTCATCAGGGCTTGACCACGTCCAGCCCTATTAAGAGCCCTCCAAACTACCCAAGCCTCTGGTCCTGGCTTTCCGCACAGTTCAGCTCCTTCCTATCCACTACCCATGTCTATTTGTCCTTCAAACATTACCTTTATCCTCTATCACACACCAGCCCTGTTTCTTTGCTTACCTGCCTCTGCTGTTCACCTGCCTCCCTGCCCACCCACCATCCCTCTATTCCTGCACTCTGCCTGCCACCAGATTTTCCCTCCTGCTCCCATTTGCACATCTCCTGGTTCCTCTTGTCTCCCTCCTATCCATCATCCCGGAACCCTGGCAGACCACTAGCCTGCCCTCCCTTGCCCATACACTGTCCATAAATCCCTGAATCCTACCCACAGGGCATCTGTATCCCTCTACCATTCTTGTCCTCTTGCCCCTCACCATTACTTCCATTATCTCTGTCTCCCCCCATGCTACCACTCATGCCTTCCAGAGGGGAAAACTATGGTTCAAACACAGGCTATACTTTTCTAACTCTGTAATACTAATCCACCCTCTGTCTTACTCCCTGTTTCCTTATGATCATGAACCTATCATGCCTATTTCCTGGACCTCATTTCCCGTCTCCAGATAGTGAGTCTGACCAAGTGGCTGAAATGAGCTAGATCTACCTATTCATCTCCATCATGCCCCTGTCTATTCCCCTGCCTGTCCTTGCTGTCCCCTGGGACTCTTGCTCTTCCTTCCCCAGGGCGCTCAGGGAACTCAAGACTCCTTGCCTGTCCTCTGTAGTACTATCTAAAACAATGAAAAAAACAAAACAAAAAGATGAAAAAAATAAAAAAATAAAAACGATGAAAGGCTAGAAGTGAAACTTGTCATGAGCTCACAAATCACCCCAGCTCTGCCCCGGCCCCTGACTCTGGCTTCTTGCTGTGCACATTTCAGCCGGTACTCACATATGAAAAGGTAGCACAAGGGCCAGTGCAGAACTGTGAGACTCTGGAAGTGCTTAGGCTGCTTGAAACAAGGCATGATGCCCAGGAGCCTGACAGAGGAGAATATCCCCGAACAGTGTTCCAACCACAGGTGACGCCAGCCTCTGGAAGCTCACTCACTGGTGACTAGGAGGCTTTTCATCTGCTCTCTTCCCTTCTTGTTCTGTCCCACACCTCCCACCCACTTCAGGGGCAGGGACTTCAGAGCCTGAGCTATGGACCCTGCCCATTTGCCCTTTGACTCTCTCTTCTGGGATTATTGGGACATCAGGATAGAGGAAGTTGACAAGGACTGCCATCTAGTCCTGGTGACCCAGAGATCTGGAGAAGGGAAACATCTCTCACAGGCCACTCCAAGACTACAGGCTTTGTGACCTCAAGGAGAGGGCTGGTGGGAAGGGAGCTCTGGAGATTTGTGGGGGTGGGGAGCCCTTGGGAGCATGTCTCTGTTGGCACAGAATGTTGACCTGAAGTGGTCAGGTTTGGGGCTGTCTCCCTCTTTTAACTTGCTATTATAAAAATTTCCACACACACATAAAACTAGAAAAAGCAACACATTTTTACCTTTGTGTTCATCTTCAAGCTATTAATATTTTGCCCTATTTGTTTCATCTATTTCCCAACTCTTTCTTTTTTCTTGCAGTATTTTTAAGCAATTCTAAGACATGTCATTTCACCCCTAAATGCTTCACTATGTATCAATAAAAATACAGATTTTCCTTCCATAATAACAATGCCACTACCACCCTTAATAAGTTTACCAATTCTCTAATAACATCTAAGAGCCAGTCCATATTCAAATATCTCTTTATGGTTGGTTAATTTGAATCAGGATCCAGACAAATCCACTGGTTATAACTGAATGCTATGTCTTTTAAGTCTCTGTCACTCTCTCCGCACCGCTCTGTCTCTCTAATTTTTTTTTATTGTAAAATAAAACCCAGATATAGAAAACTACCTAAGACTTAACGAATTGTTGTAAGAGAAACACCTTGCAGCTACCACTAGGTCAAGAAATAAAACTTTTCCACCCACCCCAAAAGCCTCTCCCCATACCCCATTTCAATGACAACTCTCTTCCTTCTCCCAAACTACCATCACCCTACATTTAGAGTAATCCTGACATTTAGAGTAATTTTTCCCTGGTCTTTCTTTTTTTTTTTTTGATATTTTATTTATTTATTTTCAGAGAGAGGGGAAGGGAGGGAGAAAGAGAGGGAGAGAAACATCAATGTGTGGTTGTCTTTCGCACACCCCCTACTGGGAGCCTAGTCCGCAACCCAGGCGTGTGCCCTGACTAGGAATTGAAACAGAGACCCTTTGGTTCACAGGCCTGCACTCAATCCACTGAGCCACACCAGCCAGGACTTCCCTGGCCTTTCTATGATTACACAAAAGCACTTCCCTAATGACTATGGTTTAGTCTTGCCCATGAAAAAAATTAAGATGTCTCTTGAATTTTCTTTTTTTTAAACTATTTTACTTTGGAATAACTTTAAATGTATGGGAGGGTTGCAAAGATAATATGGAGAGTTCCCTATACCCTTCACCTAGCTTCCCCTTGTTGACATCTTAAATAACCATAGTAGAGCTATCAGAGCTAAGGAAGTAATACTGGCACATTACTGTTCATTCCAGACTTTGTTCACTCAGACTTGATTCAAATTGCACTAGTTTTTCCTACTAATGTTCATGATCTGTTTCAGGATTCCATCAGGTCCTACACTGTGTTCAGGCATCGTATCTCCTTAGTTTGCTCCAATCTGTGAGAGTTCCTGGATCTTCCCTGGTGTTTTATGACTGTGACACTTTGGAAGAATTTAAGTCTGTTGTTTTTTTAAGATTTATTTATTTATTTATTTATTTATTTATTTATTTATTTATTTATAGAGAGAGGGGAAAGGAGGAAGAAAGAGAGGGAGAGAAATATCAATGTGTGGTCGCCTCTTGTGCATCTCCTACTGGGGACCTGACCTGCAACCCAGGCATGTGCCCTACTGGGAATCAAACCAGAGACCCTTTGGTTCACAGGCTGGCACTCCACCACTGAGCCATGCCAGCCAGGTCTAAGTCTGTTTTAATGTACAGGTTCCTCCTTAATACCTTTCCTTTCCTGATAACATCTGCTGGAAAACCCATGACATTTGACCTGGAGCATTTCCCACAGCCTGGACTTTGTTTATTGCATGCTCATGATGCACTTCAGCAGGTTCCTCAGTAGTATTTCCAGTAGACTGGCAGTTGGGTCCAAAGACTGAATCAGACCCAGGTTTCGGCCCTTTGATAAGATCTTTATTGGCTTTTAATACAGAACAATTCCCCTTCCTACACTCTTTTGTTCACCATGCCATTGACCTACTGAAGAATGTTCTCACTTGGAGTGGGCCAGTCTTCCTGGCTTCAGCACCAATTCCCATGAGCAGGGATTGGGAGTGTGGAACCTGGTTCAGGGTTGAGTCCCAAATACAGGCCAAAGTGGGAGGGGGAACAAAGACCCATTCCTCTCTCTCTGACTCCTGTCTCTTACCTTGTCGTAACTTTATGCTCACTGAAGCACATTGGGTTGTGGGGATTGTTTTCTGTTTTTGTTTTTGGTGGGTTTTTTTGTTTGTTTGCTTTTACTTTTCACACCTGAAGACTGTACACTTCTAAAAGAGTGTGGACCACATCTTATTGTCAGTGAACCTGCCCCTAATGCCTAGAAAGTCCTAGGCCCTTGGTAAGCGGGAATCTTAGTTCGAGGTCAGTGATCAGGATGGTTTCTAGTGAGTGACGTGGTCATAGGAATCTCACGGAGTAATGTGTCCTAGAGACTTCAGTAGGGGACAAGAGGATGCACAGAAATAGAGGGAAAGGGACACAATACAAAAGAGGAGAAGAAGAATGAGAGAAAGGAAGGCAGGTGCTGACCTTTGAGTCAGTTTGGCAAAAGACAAAGCTCTGCTTATTTTGCCTCCCCTTAAACCTAGGGGCCCGCCCCACTCCTGGTGTTTCTGCTGATTGGATACCAGGCTGGCCCTCCTGCAAATGTCAGCGCTCAGGTATTGCAGCATCTCTGCCCTACTTAGCTGTTGTCATGACTGTGGTTGATGTTGGAGACAGTCCCCTGGCAATACAGGGGAGATGAGCATTCTGTCTTTTCATGATAGAATGTTCTGGGCCTATATCAACTCCCTCATTATCCTCTCTCATCTTTGTAAGTTGTCGTCTGCTGGACTGCTCCTGGGTTAACTTTCAATAATGTGTCCTTTTTCAGGTTTTTATCCCCTCTATTTCCTCCTGCCTCTCCCTCCCCATAGAAAAGGAAGTAAGTTGTTGAGAAGACAATCAAATTACAGAAAGTTGATCTATACATACATTTTTTTTTCTCCTGGCAGCTGATCCCATCCCTTGCTTTTGTGTTTTAATGCTTAAAATGTCACAGACTTCCACATGATAATAGTATTTTTAAAATCCATTGATTGATTAAATATATAGCAAACTGAAGGGCTATGGATGCACATCATGGCTGTATACATCATGACATTTGAAAAAAAACATGTGTAGAAGCACATTATGTTTCATTATAGACAATGCTTGGGCCATGTAGAAATTTCCAGAATCCTGGTAACGAAGTTACTTCCTCCACTTGCCAGCAGTCTGCTGCCTGCCAGTTGGAAGCAATAGCTTGTGTGCTTTTTTCAAAATGGAAATCTCTTGTTTTTTCTGATTACTGAAATAATCCATATAAATCATAAACATGTTGGACTAGTCAGGAAAGCATAACAGGAACAAAAGTCAACCACAACTCACCACTCAGAAATAACCACTGTTAACTGTCAACTGTCACCATCCTGGTATCTCTCTTTCTTCACTTTTTCTTCTGTATAAATATAGACATAGATATACCTCACTGTGAAGAGTTTGGATTCTTGACTTCAATACACCTAGGTCTGTATTTCAGCTTTGCCACAAGTGAATGATGGCAAATTACTTAACTTCTTAGTGCCTCAGTTTCCTCATCCGTAGAAGGATGAATATAATACCTCCCTACATCATAGGGTTGTCATGAGGATAGAGAAATTAATGTAAAGCACTTTACTCAGTGCCTTGCTTATATGTATGCTCATATTTGAAGCTCAGTAAATGTTAGTTATTATGTATAATTTATTAACCAAAATGGAATCTCATTCTTTTTTTAACATTTTTTTAAAAGATTTTATTTATTTATTTTTAGACAGAAGGGAAGGGAGGGAGGAAGAGAGGGAGAGAAACATCAATGTGTGGTTGCCTCTCATGTGGCCCCCACTGGGGACCTGGCCTGCAACCCAGGCACGTGCCCTGACTGGGAATCAAACCGGTGACCCTTTGGTTTGCAGCCTGTACTCAATCCACTGAGCTACACCAGCCAGGGCTGGAATCTCATTCTTTATAATGCTTTGTGACCTGCTTTGTCACCTAACGATATATCGTGGATATTTTTTATGTCAATTTTCTTCTATAAGATTATACAGAGTATTTCATTGTATAGATATGCCATGATTCGCTTAACCAATCTCCTCTTATGGAGGAAGCACTAATTTTTAGACATGCCCCTTCCACCACCTGGTCATATTTCTAGGTCTTTAATAGTCAGTGAAAGGTCACTGATCAGAAACCCTCACCCATAGACCTTTCTGTGGCGCTGCTCAGTTTCCTCTCTCCCAGAAGATTTTAGGATTTACTGGTACAAAAAGTGGGACACTTCCTAAAGCCTCCATTAACCTGGGTAGGGTCCAGGGACCAGGTAACCCTGTCAGCAGAATTGGACCCTCTCTCCAAGGAAATTACTGAGTCTGAAGAGAGCATTTGAACCTCTTCTCCAAACAGGTCCAGAGACAGGTTTCATGAAGGCCCCCCAAATCCTACTAGACCTGGAAGTGCTACTGCATAGATTCACCTCAGCTCAAGTTGAGGAAGCATTGAAATATAAGTGTGGAAAATGGGATTTGTTAGCTTTGGATCACTGAGATCGGCCTTTACCCTGGAAAAACTAGGGTCAGAAATCTGTTTTGTCACCATGTTGGTTTATATGCTTTCATATTGCTTTCTTTTGGAGAAAAACAGTTAGTCAGTTGTCATCTGAGCTAAAGGTGACAGTGATTGCAATTTCCTAGGCCAGGGACTTTCTTGGTATGTGGGTGGCCCTGGCCACCCTAAGGTGTATATCAAAGAAAATGGAGTGATAGCCAAAAGAAATTAGGAAACTTGGGAATGTAAGAACTTGATGTTAAGTATACCGATCCTTTGTTTTCTTTCTTTTTTTTTAAACATGACATCACAGAATTGTACTAATCATACTGCTTGGTTGATGACACACTCTCATCATTGTTTTATGGATGTCCTCTTCTCTATCTATCTATCTTTATTGGTGCACCTTTTTCCAGTAGGGATTTTCTTCTTTAGCACTGTATATGAGAAGTACTGTCTTTGCCCTATGGGTCATAATTTAACAGCCAATTGTCTGGCCTTGGCCTTCATTTCCTTCTCAGAGGCCTGCAGGTATCTGTTTGATGCTACAGTTTTGGTAACCGAGTCCTGCTTTCCCTTATCTTCAGTCCCTGGCCGGCTAAGGATTTATCAGAGCAGCATCGATTCCTCAAGTGAGTTCTGTCACAATAAGATGGGGCAGCAAACAGCCAAAGCAAGTCACGGAAAAGTAAGGACAGGCATCAGTATTCCCCTAAGCCAATGCCTGATCACATGAAGATCTAGATATCAGCCACAAATTGAAGTTCTGAGACCTAGGAAGTCAGCAAGGTATGGAGGTCAAGAATAAACCAAAAGTCAAGGCCATATTCTCAAAGGAGACACAGCCAGTGGGCACCACCCAGGTCTAGTCCTTGGTCCAAAGTAGGTAGAGATCAGAAAAGCAAGTGATCTTGATCTCTCTGTTCAGGTGATTAGAACAATCAGACAGGAGTCTTGCCATTTCCCCACCTGCTTCGGCACCCTGGTCCAAACTGTCATGCAGTGTCACTGGCCAACATCAGCTTTCCACCAATCTGCCTCTGGCTATCTGCCTGTTCTTTCTAAGCCTGTTTTTCCTGCTAGACAATTGAATAAATCCATGCTGTGTGGTATGTACAGAAATAGCCAAGCTGGGGGTGTCAGGGATCGAGGATTTGTTTAGTACAATGTGATAGCTGTGGGAGTGAAAACCAGAGTTTGCAAAGAAAGCACCTGTCATATCACTGAATATGGCTCAGCAAATGCTAACTGGGAAGCTGCTCAGTCTCCCTGATGTCATTGGACTCTGAGCAACTGAGAACTGGTCAGTCTGAATAGGAAGGGTTTATCAGCTACCAACTCTTTGTGCCTGTGCGCGCTCAATGGATTCTTTTTCACTCTCAAGTCCAAGCACAGGTCACCGCCATTTCCTTCATCTACTGATACAGTGGTTTAACCCCAGTGGTCCCTTGATGTTCCCAGAAGATCTTACTTTCCCACCCTTTTCACCTATGGTGCCAGAGAGACTACAAGAGTCATAAAGAATCATAAATTCTTCATCTTATCTTGTGGGATAAAGGCCCCACCCTTATCTCAGAAGATATAGTACACTTGCCAAAGTTGCTATAGCTGCTGGGAGGTGGGTGAAGAGGGCTTCCCTCTCCACTGCACAGTCATGAGGAATTACATCAGCTCGTACTGTCCTGTTCTAAACAGCAAAAGTTCATATATGGTTTATTGGGCCTATAGGAACGAGAGAAACACCTGTCATGTCCCTATGCCATGATATGTTTACAGGGTAGGAGACAGGGAGATCTAGGAGGGGCCGGGACTGATGAGCAGGGCCACAGGTTGCAAACTCCAATGTCTCTAGGGATCAGAGGTACTAGAAATGAGAGAACAGGCTGAGAGGTATGAATAGGGAATAGTGGGGATGGCGGTGAACTAGAGAAGGCATACTCCTTCTAATAGGCCTTCAAAGTTAGTTGTTCCAACTTTTTCTTGTAAAAAATTGGAACATGCAGGAAAGTTGAAAGACTAGCCTAATACATACCTATATATCATCTACTGCTTCAATTGAACAATCATCAATATTTTATCTCTATATATGAACGTAAGTGTATGTATACGTACCAAGACTTGGTAATTTGCACTCGACACTAAGATTTTGAGATTCATCTTTGTTGACATATGTACCTCTGATTTTTGTATTCTGTTGTATGAAAATGGGTGGATATAGCATGATTTCTTCATCCATGCTCTTACTGATGGACATTGGGGTTGTTTCCAGCTCATTTTTGCTATTGTGAACCATGCTGCTAGGGCTAGGGCATTTTTACACATGTCTCCTGGGGCTCATGTGTAAAAGTTTCTTTAGGACACATACCTAGCAGTGGAACTGCTAAGTCATAGGTTCTGTGCAAATTCAGGTTTACTAGGACATGCTAGACTGTTTTCCGAAGTGATTATATTATATGCTTTTACCAGGCCTGAGTTCACATTGCTCCATATCTTAACACTTGGCTTGAACTGACTTTTAAAATTTTTTTAAAGATTTTATTTATTTATCTTCAGAGAGAGAGGAAGAGAGGGAGAGAAGCATCAATGTGTGGTTGCTTCCCATGCACCCCCCACTGGGGACCTGGCCCACAACCCAGGCATGTGCCTTAACTGGGAATCAAACTGGTGACCCTTTGGTTCACAGGCCGGCACTTAATCCACTGAGCCACACCAGCCACGGATGACTTTTAAAATTGTTGCCAATCAGTTTAGTGTTGAATGCTACCTTCTTGCAGTTTTAATTTGTATTTCCCTAATTATGAAAGAAGTTGAGCTTTGGTTCACGTGTTTATGGGCCATATTTCTTCTGCGAAGTACCTACTCACGCCTTTTACTCATTTTTCTACTGACTATTTTCTCTTAATGATTTGTAGGAGCTCTTGATAAAGTCCATATACTAATCCTTTGTGAGTTAGATTCTGTGAATGTCAAGGTATCTGTTTGCAGTAAGGTAAAAAAAAATGTCTCTGGAGCCACATGGCTTGGGTTCGAATCCCAGCTCCACCACTTACTAACTGTGTGATCTCTGGGAATTAACCTCTCTGTGTATTAATTTCTTTGACCTCTTTGAACTTCATTTTTCTCATCTGTGGAGTATCTAACTCATAGAGCTGTTGTGCTAATTAAGTGAGTTAATATATGTAAAGTACTTAGAATGGTACCTGGCATGTGGTAAACATATACATTTTCAATACAATGCTCCTTAAGGGCAGGGATTTTGTTTTGATTTGTTCACTGGTTTATCCTAAGAACCATTAACAGTGCCTGGCACATAGTAGGTGCTCAATAATACTTGTTGAATAAATGATCTTTCTCCTCCTTTATAGATTGTCTTTTTACTTTCTTAAGATATTTTTTAAAGTTCTTAATTTTAATGCGGTTGAATTTTCAATCCTTTTGTTTAAGCTTTGTATTTTTTGTATGTTGTTTAATAAATTCTTCACCTCTCTGAGGCTATGGAGATATTTTCCTATATTTTTTCCCCAAAGTTTAAAAAAATTGTTGTTCTTTAAAAATTTTCATAACTTTGGAGAAAAGGCACAGACACAAAAAGAGTAGTTACAGAAAACTTAAAAATCTCCACAAAAGTTAATCCAAGTGCTTTAAAGTCTGTAAATGGGCCTGGGCTAAGCTTTTGAGATCCTCTTCAAGTTCCTTCCTGTGTGTTTCTAGTCTCAGGGCTGAGTTTTCCATTCTAGCCCTCTCCTCCTCACCTCTGTTGCCTCACATTTTCTTTAGCCAAGACTCTTTGAAGTACAAGTAGAAGGACTTAAGTGAAATCTATTTTATATCTCATTCATTCATTCAACAAATTGTTATCGTGTGCCAGCTATGCAGTGTTCTAGTTTTATGGCATTACAGTACTAAAGTAGACAAAGTCCCTATCTTCATGATGCTTATAATCTAAAGAGGAAGACAACAAATACATGTATATAATATAATGCAAAGTGGTGATACATTCTCTGAAGTAAAATAAACCAGAGTAAAGGGAATGGGAAGTGGGATGCCATTTTAGGTAGATCGATTAGGGAAAGCATGTGGCTGTCCAGGACAACAACAATTTCAGACAGAGGCAGCAACAAGTACAAAGGCCCTCAGGCAGGAGCATACTTGTTCAAGGAATGTATTCAAGGAACAGCAAGCAGGTCAGTGTGGCTGAAGTGCAGTTAGCAACAAGTAGAGAATATAGTAAGAGCTGGAGTTCGAGGGGTAGTGGTAGAGTTAGCCACGGTAAGTCATTGAAGAAATAGGTTCTCTTGGGCCATCGATGACTATCTGTTAGGTAGGAGCAACTGGATTGGGTTCCTAAGTCTGGGTTCTTATTCGATCTCCTGGTCTCTGGTTTCTCTTCCCTTTTATACTACTACTCACTTAACCTTTTGAAAATTCCTCTTGTCACTTTCAGGGGTTCTCTATTGCTTATGAGATAAAGGCCAAGTAATACAGCCTCTTCAACCTGACCCATGCTATTCTCTCTACCAGAAACACACTCTCATTTCTTCTTTGCTCAAGGTCATGTGACCAAGAGAGTCAAGACAAGAAGCTACTTGTCTTGACTTCCATTGGTAATAATCAGAGCATGTTATAACTAGAATGATTTACATTAGCTAGGATGTAGATTCAGTGCATGTGACAGAGATCCAAAATACAATATAGCTTACGGTTGATCTTAGCCAAAAGACCAAGAAGTGATAAATATAAGATGTAGCTTGAATAAGATAAAGATCTATTTCTCTCTCTTTCAGACACCACAAGATGTCTGAGCTGTTGTGAAGTTATACTCAGTGAAGTTGTCAGGAGCCCAAGTCCTAGGGTTTTGGGATGATTTGCATGATTCAAGGTGGCTCATCACCACATCTACCTAGATTATTGTAGCAGCCTCTTAATGATCTCTCTGCTTTGGTATTTGCCCTTTAAAAAGTCTCTCTTTTTTTTTAATAAGCCAGCTAGAGGAAGATTTCTAAATTATAAGTCAGATTTTGTCATTCTCTTGCTCATTACCAATGACGAGGAAGATCTTCCTCCAACAATGAAGAAAATCTGGAGACACAGATATGGAGTGAGTTCCAGGATATATTTAAGTGAAAAAAATGTATACACAGAATATCATATACAGTAATTCAACTTTTGTCAAGAAGGGGAAAACAAATATATATGTATACATGTAAGTGTGTGAAAACAAATGCTTCTTGTTGCAAAAAGGACTTAGAAGGAAAAAAATCCCAAATTTAAAAAAAAAATGCTTACCTGTAGGGAGAAGGAAGGAACAGATTAGGAGGGGTAGAGTTCGAAGTGAGGCTTATCTATATACTGCATTATGTGAACTAGTAAGTGTGGATGACCTGAAAGAAATAGAAAAACATTGTAGATCCTCTTGAGAAATAATTGTGTCATGCAGTGATTATCATTGACTGCTAAAACCATGAGGTGAAAGGTTGATGTGGACTGTCACAATGAAAAAATCAGGCCACCACTACCCACACTTTTTGGATCAATCTTAGAAGTACTAGAAAGGGGAATAGCCACAATGTAAAGTAAACCTATATCGACCTATAAAGTACTGTTACCTCCAAAGTTGAACCTGAATCTAAACAAGCCTCTGGGCTCTCAGTTTACAAGAAATCGTTGGAATAAAGAAACAAGTTAGACACCATGAGGAGGTGGACAGACAAACCCAGAATATGGGACTTTTTACAGGATAATGATAGAGTTTCTTAAAGAAGTGAATGGTATTTTTAAAATGGGGGAGGGGAGAGGGAGGACACTTCTAGATAAAAATAATTTATGGGATATCATAAATCAACTGCAAAAAACATTTTGAAGGCTATGAGGGAAATTTGACTATGGACTGAGTATTAAATAGTACTAAGGAATTATAGTCAATTGTTTTAGGTGTGATAATGGCTTTATCGTTATGTAATGAAATGGTCATTTTTTAAAAGATTTTATTTTTATTTATTTTTAGAGAGAGGGGAAGGGAGGGAGAAAGAGAGGAAGAGAAACAGCAATGTGTGGTTGCCTCTCACATGGCCCTCACTGGGGACCTGGCCTGCAACCCAGGCATGTGCCCTGACTGGGAATCGAAGCGGGACCGCTTGGTTCCCAGCCTGCGCTCAATCCACTGAGCTACACCAGCCAGGGCAGAAAATGGTCATTTTTTTAGACATGAGAAACATAAGGGTAAAATTTGTTTTAAAACACATCAGCTAAGCCCTGGCCATGTGGCTCAGCTGGTTGGAGTGCTGTCCCATACACCAAACGGTTGCGGTTTCAATCCTTGGTCAGGGCACACATCTAGGTTTCAAGTTCGACCCCTGATCGGGGTGTGTGCGGGAGGCCGCTGATTAATGTTTCTCTCTCACATCGATGCTTCTCTCTTTCCCTTCCTTTCTGTCCAAAATGAATAAACATATCCTTAGGTAAGGATTAAAAAAAAACAGTTCATCTTAAAAAAGGAAAAGTTAGAATAGATGAAAGAAGTGACAGCATCTTGATCATTGTTGAACCTAGGTGATAAGTTTATGGAGGTTCATTATACTATTCTCTCTAGTTTTGTGTATGTTTAAAATTTTTCATAAATTATTATTTTTTTAAAGAATTTATTTATTTATTTTCAGAGAGAGGGGAAGGGAGGGAGAAAGAGCAATGTATGGTTGCCTCTCACATGGCCCTCACTGGGGACCTGGCCCGCAACCCAGGCATGTGACCTGACTGGGAATCGAACCGGAACCCTCTGGTTCCCAGCCCGCGCTCAATCCACTGAGCTACACCAGCCGGGCTTCATAAATTATTTTTAAACATTCTAACAACTCCTCATCTCACTGAGAAGAAAATTGAAAGCCATCACAGGGGTTTATGAGGTCCCACTTGATCTAGCACTTCACCTCTCTTGCCTTGTTGCCAGGCAGCACCTGAGGAGGCTAAGGACTGCCTCAACCCCAACCAGGTTCTTGTTGTGTCCCAAGAAGGAATTCAAGTGCAGAACGGAAAGACCTACCAAAACACAGTAAATTTATTAAAGCGATAGTATGCACTCAAGAAGAGAGAATGGGCATCGTCAGAGAGTGAGTCGTCCTATGGGGTCTGGGTAGAAAGATTTGACAAATGTGGGCAAGTGTGGGGGACAGGGTGGTCCTCTGCTTTTGGTGCTGGTGGGGTGACTGCCCACGTGGCTCATTCTTATCTCTCCTCTCTTGGTAGGGATTTTTTTTTTGGTCTTCCTAATTAGAGGTAATTGGGGAGGGAGAAGTAGGAGAACAGGGTCAGTGAAAGTCATGTCTGTGATGTCCCATCCAAGACAGAGAAGGGGAGGGCTAGAGCTTGAGGCCTTCATTCCCTATTCTGACTCTCCTGCCTCAATCTCATCTTCCATTCCCTCTGTTCACTCCCTTCTAACAAAGTTACCAGGCAATCTTGCTGTTCTCTGAAGCTGCCAAATAGATTCCCTCTTCAGGATTTTTGTCCTTGTTGGTCCCTCCACTAGAACTAATGTACCCCCAATGTTAACATGCCTCCCTTCATTATGATGTCTGTTCAAATACTACCTTTCCAGGGGAAGTTTCCCTCACCACCGTAGCTGAAATTGGACTCCCCATCACACACAGGTCCACTGTTGACTTTATTTTTCTTCATGGCACTTACCACTATCTGGTGGTGTTGCTTGTTTGCTTGCTCATCGGCCTTCCCCAACTAGAATATAAGCTGTGTGAGGGCAGGGTCTTTGTTTTATTCAGTGCTACAACCCCAACATCTGGAATAATGCCTGACACATAGTAATACCACAAATAGTCACTAAAATAGTGACAAAATAATGTTGTGACAGCTTGAAAGCACCAAGTAACAGATAGCAATTCAGTCTGACACTTTTGCTGAACTGCTAATCCCGTACAAACAGCGGGTGCTATAATGACCTGCATATGCCATATGGTGTGAGAGATCTTGGGAATAAGGACTGAGGCATCTCCCAGACTCTGCTTGTCTTCAGGGAGGACCTGTTTGCACAGATGCTTTTGGGCTGTGTTCCCTGGCTTACCTCCAGCCAGTTGGGTTTGTCAGGAGGGTGGAGTCCCCCTCTAGCTATCATCTTAACTGCTCTGTTTTCTGACTCACCATTTCCCTGTCCGAGGCCATCCCTAAGCTCAGTTTGCTTTCAGTTACTGGGGAAAAGAGGAATACTGGTTATTGAGAAAAATTTCCACCAGGTCCTGAGATCCAGAGCTTAGGGCTTGAAAACTTTAGTTTTTTCCTCAGACATTACGCCTTGAGACTGTGGTGGTTTCTTTGTGGAAGCCCAAAAAGGATGAGTTCCCTATGACAGTCTTGCACCTGGGAGCTTCTTTCTCCCCCAACAAGGAAACCTCCCCCTCATCTGTTTTCTCTCCAACCTCTCTCCATTGTACCTCTTTTTCAAAAAAAGATTTTATTCATTCATTTTTTGAGAGAGGGGAAGGGAGGTAGAAAGAGAGGGAGAAGAAACATCAATGTGTGGTTGCCTCTCACCTGCCCCCTACTGGGGACCTGGTCCAGCAACCCAGGCCTGTGCCCTGACTGGGAGTAGAACCTGCAACCCTTTGGTTTGCAGACCAGCACTCAATCCACTGAGTCACACCAGCCAGGGCTCCATTGTACCTCTTGATACTTTCTTGTTAGGTTACACAGCCAGAAGGGAGCTTGGACCTGCAGTGCTTAGGGAAGCCTTTCAGGGATTCCCATGCAGAGGCCCCACTCAACTCTCCAGCTCAACAAATTCTGAGGGACCTTGGCCACTGCTTTTGCTGCACACTACACAAGTGTTGTGCCATTGCACTGGGGTCTTGCTTTGGCCTAGAAAGCACTCGGGCCAAGTATAATCTTCCTAATGGAAGAGACCTGGGGGGACCTTCAAGTAGAGAGACTAAATCCATAGCCCATTTTCTGAGGTTCCCTATATTTTCTCTGCTATTTTTTTTATGGTTTAAGGCTTTAAATAAAACTCTTTATTCTAATTATAATATATAGCTTTGATCCATGTGGCTCAGTGGGTTGGGCGGTGTCCCACAAAGCAAAATGTCACTGGTTCGATTCCCAGGCAGGGCACACACCTGGGTTGCAGGCCAGGTCCCCAGTTGGGGTGCATATAGGAGGCAACCAGTTGATGTTTCTCTCTCTCTCTCTCCCTCTTTCTCCCTCCCTCCTCTCTAAAAATAAATAAATAAAATATTTTAAAAATATACAGAGTAGAGCCCAGCTGGTGTGGCTCAGTGGATTGAGCGCGGGCTGGGAACCAGAGGGTCCCGGTTCGATTCCCAGTTGGGGCACGTGCCTGGGTTGCAGGCCAGGTCCCCGGTGGGGGCCATGTGTGAGGCAACCATGCATTGCTCTTTCTCCCTCCCTTCTCCTCTCTCTAAAAATAAATAAATAAAATCTCTATTTAAAAAATATACAGAGTAGAGCATAAGTAAACTTAGTCATTTATATGAAAAATAATACAATAATTAATAAATAATAAGAATAAACTGCATTTAGGTATACATATGAAGTGACATTATATCTCTTCCCCTCAGATGCATATTTCCACTATACCACCATTTATTGAACAATCTACCCCTCCCCATTTATTTGTGAGGTTTCTTTTATACTGTGTTCATTCAGTACAGGCATACCTTGTTTTACTGCACTTTGCTTTTTACTGCACTTAGCAGATACTGTGTTTTCATCAACATTGAGGCCAGACCTTCCACCAGCAAAAAGATTATGATTTGCTGAAGGCTCTTATGATGGTTAGCATTGTTTAGCAATAAAGTACTTTTAATTAAGTTATGTACATGTTTAGACATAACGCTATCGCACACTTAATAGACAACTATATAAAATAAATATTTTTATATGCACTAGGAAACCAAAAAAATATGTGTGGTTCACTTTATTGTAGTGGTCTGCAACTGAACCTGCAATATCTCCAAGGTATGGCTATATATATATGGATAGACCTATAACATGTAGGTTCTGACCTATTATAGTAAGTCTATCTAGCTCTATTTCTCAGTTCTATGTTCTATTCCATTGACCTATGTATCTATTTTTGTACCAATCCTATTCTGTTTTAATGTTTGAATATTTATATTGTGTTTGAACATCTAGTTGTGCTAGTTCCTTCTCATTACTCTTAATTTTCAGAAATTGCCTGGGTATTTTTGACTGTTTATTCTTTTGGATGAATTTTGGAATAACTTTCTCAAGTACCAAAACAATAGGAGAATTTTCATTGGAAGTGCATTAAACATTTGATTTAATTTTGAAACAATATCTTTATAATATTGAGTTTTCCCAATATATAATTATATTATATGCAATATATACACAATATTATAGAAAATATTTTAAATATTTTATATATGTCTCTATATATAGATATATGGACATATATCCCCAGTGGAACACTACTTAGCTCTTGCCCATTTTTAATGGACTTTTTTGGACTTTTTTTGTCATTGAGTTGTAAGTGTTCTTTCTATATTCTGAATACTATACTCTTATCAGATACATGATTTGCAAATTTCTCCTATTCTGTGAGTTTTTTCACTTTCTTGATAGTGTCCTTTGAAGCACAAAAGTGTTTAATTTCAATAAAGTCCAACTTCCCATTTTTTTCTTTTGTCATTTGTACTTTTGATGTCATAGATAAGAAACCATTGCTAAATCCAAGGCCAGCAAACTTTACCCTATGTTTTCTTCTAAGAGTTGTATAGGTTTAGGTTTTACTTTAGGTATTTGATCCATTTTGAGTTCATTTTTGTGTATGATATGAGATAGGCTCCCAACTTCACCTTTTTCCATGTAAATATGCAGTTGCCCCTGCGTCATTCATTGAAAAGAGTATTCTTTCTCTCCATTAAATTATCTTGGTACCCTCGGCAAAAAGCAATTGAGCATAAATGGATTTGTTTGCTTCTGGACTCTCAATTCCATTCTATTACTATAGAAAGGTTTTTTTTTTAATCGATAAGTTATTTCTCCAAAGCCTAAACTGGGACCACTCCGAATAGAATTCATGTCATTTTTGCCCACACTTATGAACTAATTTAAGTGGGGTACCATGTGACCTCACTGAGGAAAATGAAGCTGAGTTCTCGAGGAAATGAGAAATAGGAAGTGTGGTGATTGGTGCATTATAAAGAACTTTGGATTGAAATTAGTAAAACCTGGGTTTGGCTGCTAGCTTCATCCAAAGCTATATGCAAGTTACTTAACCTCTATAAGTTTTAGCTACTATGAAATGAAGATGATGCCAATCTTGCAGGGCTTCAGTTAACATTAAGAGACAAAGGTTTTGAAAATAATGGCATAGTTCTTGGTACACAGTAGGTATTTGACATAAAGTCATCTCATAGCTGGTGGATGGTCTTGTAGCTCCCTCCCTTCTGACCCAGGGTAGTTTATGTGGTATCAAGAGGGATGGGCTCTTCGGTGGGTACCTGTCAATTCCCATGGCTCTGCTCCTATCTCCTACACTGTGTAGTAATTATGGTTCCACTCCCTTACATCTTCTGTCAGAGGCAGTATAAAGGGCAGATGAAGAAGAGGAAAATGGCTCTCCACAGACCAGCTTTCTGGCCAGGTTTGAGGGAAGTACAGTAGTGAACCACAGAGTAAGTAGGAAATAGTCAGACTTGGTTTTATATACCCAGATCTTTATTTTAATTTTAAAAACAAACAGCACAACTGCATGCAAAAGTTTTTGCCAGTGCAGAAATATGTCACAACTGAGGGCTTGGATCAGCAAACCACAGTTCAGGTCCCCAGTTTATCTTGTAGTGGTCCTCAAATTGTAGGGAAAGAGTCTAGGAGGAAACAAACCATCCCTGTTCTCAACAAGGCTTCTAAGTCTAAACCTAAATGGTGACGGTGTCACTAAGGATCAGGAGGAAGGGGCATGGTGTTCTTTGGCTTCTCATTCCTCTGATCAGAGAATTAGCTGGAGTCGGAGGGCCAAAAAACACCTGTGGGCTCACAAGACTGCTTCTTCAACTGGGTTGTTGTCCAGTCTTCCCATGTTCCTCTGGTTTCTTCCCCCAAACTTGGCTCATTAAGTACTTTGTAGCTTGGTTGGCTTCCTATTTCACACCTCCCCATCCCCAAATTCTTCCATCCATGTGGCCTTACTTGGATCCTTCAATGCTTCGGGGTTTAAGAATAAGGAAATCCAGCTCACTGTTAGATAATTGTCAGATCCTGGGTCTCAGGAAGGCCATACTGAACTTTGTGCTGGTCAAACAACTTGCGCAGGGCACTGATGTAGAGTGCGTGGTATTTGTCCACTGTCTTCTCGTCTGGCATCTTAATCTTGGGGATTGGCAGAGGCTCCCCAACTATGGGGAAGAAGATATAAGCATCAGAGTTCCCTCTCAACTCAAATTACCTATCCCTTAGAGGGAGCCACATACTGAAACTCAGTGTGTGGGTCCCCTCCCCTTCGTTTGTTTTTTTCCCCCTCCACTCCAACCTCATCCTGTTCCATATTCTCCAAATACCTAATGTCACACATGCACAACAGGATGAGGACGAACTCAGCAGAGTGACGAAGGAGTGTAAGTGAATAATGATGCCCTCGTGGCAGCTGTTGAACTCTCTCCCACTGGTGAATGGCCATAATTCTTATCTGTTCAGTTATCCTCCCCAGCATGCCCTCCACCACACCCAATGGAATTCCCATTGCCTATCCCAGCTGTGTGCCACGGGTCTCCTGGGACTTGATGTGTGACTTAGGGGTGGGGGAATCCAGGGATACTAAAAGCTCACCAACAGTGGTAATGGGCCGATTGAAAGGCAGGAAGCCCCAGGATTCTCGAGTGAGGCCTCGGCCATGGAAGACACAGAAATTTAGTCCCACGATTTTTTTGCATATTTTTTGCAAGATCCTTATAAATGTGCCATCAGAATATGCCTCTTGCTTGTAAACGTCATTCTCTCCGAAGGAATAGGAAGGGACAAGGTATGCTCTGCAAAGAGAGGGGCAGAAATGTGCATTTTTCCAGGAAACTTCCCCTACTAAAACCCTCACCAAAGTGGGAAACCTCTAAATCTCCCCAGTATAGGACAAGAACCCAAGCACCTAAGCATCTCCAGCCTATGTCTCATTCTTGCCATGCCCCACCCTCCCAACTGAACCCATTATGAAGAACTGCTACACATCGTCCCATGATCAAAAGAAACCAATCTCGGGCAACTTAACTGCCTTTATTGCACCCAGCATCCAGAGTAATCTTCCTAACCTGCATATCTGGACATGTTCTCTCTTTAAAACTCTTCCAGACCTCCTCACTTTGTACCACGCTGCTTAACATGGGCTTTGTATTCTAGCCCTACCTACCTGGCTAGCTTCCCCTCGCCCCACCCCTTCTTTGCCATCTGCTATGCTAAGCCATGTTAACTGTGCCCAGTTCTCTCTTGTATGTGAGTCTCTGTGCATTCTGCTCCCTCTGCCGGAAATGCCTTCTTTCTGTTTTCACATGGCTAATTCTATTTTGCCCTTCAATAATCAACTCTGATTTCATCCCCTTAAAGAAACTTTGACCACCTCCAATTTCTTCCCCCACAATGTAGATTAGGTACCCCTTGCCTAATGCTTATTTTCTCCTACACTAACACTATCTTAACTCTAATAAAGTCATTTCCTTCCCTGTCTGACTCCTCAGTTATCTGTCAAGCTGATCAAAGTTGGGAACTGTTTCATTTATCTATGAGTCCCTAGGGCCTGCCATAATGCCGCATACATTATAGGTTCCCTGAGTTGTTTCTGCCTTTTGGTCTGATTGGCAAATCCTACTAATATTTTAATTCACAATTTAAATATCACCCACTGATATAACTTCTCATTTGGGTAAAAGTCTTTCCATTAATTGGTGCTCTCATAGAACTTTGTACATATCTCCATTATAATATATCATTCATTCAACAAGTATTTATTAAGTTCTTCCTACAGTCCAGCACTGTTTTAAGCCCTGGGGAAACATCAGTGAACACTATGGATTTTTAAAAATCTCTGTAATCATGGAGTTTACCTTTAGGGAAGACAGACAATAAACAATAATAACAAACAAACAAAAGTAGGTAGATAAATAAAATTGATGATATATAAGAAAATGAGCCCTGGCTGGTGTGGCTCAGTGGATTGAGTGCCAGCCTGCGAACCAAAGGGTCTCTGGTTTGATTCCCAGTCAGGGAAGATGCCTGGGTTGTGGGCCAGGTCCCCAGTAGGGGGCATGCGAGAGGCAACCACACATTGATGTTTCTCTCCCTCTGTTTCTCACTCCCTTCCCCCCTGTCTAAAAATAAAACAAATACAATCTTTTTAAAAAATAAAATGATAAGTGCAATGGAAAAAAGAGAGCAGGACAGTCAGGATAGACCATACTGAGAAGAGGGACAGCTAGGGCACAGGCCATAAGGCAGGAGCATGCAGCTTGTTAGAGGGACAATGTGGAGGCCAGTCTAGCTCAAAGGGAGTGATCAAGGAGGAAAGCAGTGGGTGATGAGGTCACAAAGGTGGCCAATGGCCATATTATATAGGGTCCTCAAGGCCATTGTAAAGATTTTAGCTTTTGCTTGGAGTGAAATGGGAGTCATTGGAGCATTTGGAGTAATGACATGATTTCAGTCATGTTTAATAAGATCATCCTGATGGAACATACCTCAACATAATAAAGGCCATATATGACAAACACACAGCACATGTCATACTCAGTGGGCAAAAACTACAAGTGTTTCCCTTAACATCAGGAACAAGACAGGGATGTCTGTCCACTCTCACTATTCTAATTCAACATAGTACTGGAAGTCCTAGCCACCGCAATCAGAAAAGAAGAAGAAATAAAAGGCATACAAATGAGAAAAAAGGAAGTAAAACTGTTATTGTTTGCAGACAACATGATATTGTACATAGAAAACCCTAAAGACTCCACCAAAAAACTACAAGTCTAATAAATGAATTCAGCAAAGGAGCAGAACACAAAATTAATATTCAGAAATTGGTGGCACTTTTGTATACCAATAATGAACTATCACAAAGACAAACTAAGAAAACAATCCCATTTACTATTGCAACAACAGCAACAACAACAAAATAAAATACTTAGGAATAAATTTAACCGAGGAGGTAAAAGACCTATACTTGGAAAACTATAGGATGCTGAAGAAAGAAATTGAGGAAGATACAAATAAGTAGAAGCATATACTGTGTTCATGGATAGGAAAAATTAACATCATTAAAATGCCCATACTACCCAAAGCAATCTACAGACTCAATGCAATTCCTATTAAGATACCAATGGTGTATTTCACAGAACTAAAATAAATATTCTAAAAATTTATGTGGAACCACAAAAGACCCCAATAGCCTCAATAATCTTTACAAAGAAGAACAAAGTTGTAGGTATCACACTACCTGATTTCAAGCTGTACTACAAGGCGATAGTAATCAAAACAGCCTGGTACTGGCATAAGAACAGGCATATAGATCAATGGAACAGAACAGAGAACCCAGAAATCAACCCATGCATTTATGGTCAATTAATATTTGACAAAGGAGGCAAGAGCATACAATGGCGCAAAGACAGTCTCTTCAATAAATGGTGTTGGGAAAATTGCACAGATACATGCAAAAATATGAAACTAGACCACCAACTTACACCACATACCAGAATAAACTCAAAATGAATTAAAGACTTAAATGTAAGGCATGAAGCCATAAAATCCTAGAAGAACACATAGGCAGTAAAATCTCAGACATTTCTCGGAGCAATATTTTTTGCCAATTGTCTCCTGAGGCAAGGGAAACAAAGAAAAAAATTAAACAAATGGGACTACATCAAACTAAAAGGCTTTTGCACAGCAGAAGAAATCATCAACAAAATGAAAAGGGAATCCATGGAACAGGAGAACATATTCGCCAATAATACATCTGATAAAGAGTTAATTTCCAAAATACATAAAGAACTTATACAAATCAACACCAAGAAGACAAACAACCCAATTTAAAAATGGGCAAAGGACCTGAATAGACACTTCTCCAAAGAGGCCATACAAATGGCCAATAGACAGAAAAAATGCTAAACATCATTAATCATCATAAAGATGCAAATTAAAACCACAATGAGATATTACCTTACACCTGTCAGAATGGCCATCATCAATAAATCAACAACAAACAAATGCCAGTGAAGATGTGGAGAAAAGGGAACCCTCATTCACTGTTGATAGGAATGCAAATTAGTGCAGCCACTGTGGAAAACTGTGGAGTTTCCTCAAAGATTTAAAAATGGAACTTCTTTCTGAGCCAGAGGTCCCACTTCTGGGAATATATTCTAAAAATCCCAAACACCAGTTTGAAAGAATATATATACACTTGTGTTCATTGAAGTGTCATCTACAATGGGCAAGGTTTAGAAGCAGCCCAAATGTCCATCAGTAGATGAGTGGATAAAAAAAAAAGCTGTGATACACCTCTCAGAGAAAACTTTCCCTACTCCTAGAGTTCATAAAAATATCCTCTATGATTTCTTCAAGAAGATTTATACTTTTAGTCTTTTCTCAGTTTGCATTTTAATGTGGTTGGCAATTTAGAAATTTAAAGAAATGTTAAGGGTAATTGAGATAATCAAAATACAAATGATTTGAAGGACAGTGATTATAAAGTTTAGGGAAAAAAGCTGTGATACATTCACACAATGGAATACTACACAGATATTAAAAAGAAGAAACTCTTATTTTTTGCAATAACATGGATGGACCTGGAGATTACTACGCAAAGTGAAATAAGCCAGTCAGTGAAAGACAAACACCATATGATCTCACTTCTATATGGAATCTAATGAACAAAATTAACTTAGGAAAAAATAGGAACATAGGCATAGATACATGGAACAGAATGACAGCTGTCAGAGGGGAAGGGTGTTGGGGGGCTGGATAAAAGAAGCTGAAGGGACTAAGCAAAAAGAATATATATATATTTTTTCACATGGACACAGACAACAGTGTGGTGATAGCCAGAGGGAAAGGAGGTGGGGAGCAGTGGAGGAGGGCAAAGGGGGGACAGATGGGGACAGAAAGAAACTTTGCTTTGCTTGGAGCAATGGGTGCACAATGCAGTGTACAGATGTTTTGTTGAGTTGTATACTTGAAAACTGTATGGTATTGTGAACCAATAAATTCAATTAAAAAATAGGTTCATCCTGGCTATAGTTGAGAATAGATTCTTGGATGTGGGGGAGGCAAGGATAGAAGCAGGGAGAGACCTTGAGAAACCAATGTGATAATCCAGGGGAGAGCTGATGGTAGTTGAGATGGTAAGTGGTTGGCTTCTGGATATATTTTATAATTATATGTCTGTCTTCCCTGTTAGACTGAGTTCCTTAAAGGTGAGATCAGGTGTTACCCATCTTTATATCCTCAATGTCTAGTACTATGTCTGACACACAGCAGGTATTCAATAACTGCTGAATGAATGCATTCTATTTCTCAAACCATATTATATGCTTTCTAGGGGCAGGAATCATGTGTTATTCATCTTTGCAATCCCAATGGCATCAAGCCCAGTGCCTTTCTTGCCCTGGGTAGGTTCTCTAGGCCTCTCAGTTAATAGGTTTATATAGAGTGAATCTGCACTTCTCCAAACCCCCAGCCTGCCTACCAGGCTAACAGGTCTTCTATTGTTCTTTCTTCAACTTCAAGTAAAAAAAAAATGCCCACCAAAATGTGTCTAAAGGCCCAAACACCTTTAAGGGACAATGTGAGGAGGTAGAGAGAATTAATCAGAGTCAAGAGGAAACCCCCTCTACAAGTTTCCAAGGAAGGACGCCATTCTGGAGAGGACCTATGACACCCAGACAATAGGGCACCAGAACCTAGAGACCCACCCTGTCTGCAGTGCCAACTTCACAAAACCTTTACGCTGTTTAAGGAAGATGGTAGAACTTTCTGGCTGGCTCATGAGGGCTTCAGCAGCTCCGCCCACCACAATAACCACGGCATTGCCTGAGCCTCTCTGGGTTAGCAAATATTTCAAGGCCAACTTGCTCACGGGGCACACACCTGTGAAACCAAAAAGTCAACAAATTTGATGCATGAGGATGAGGTAAGGGGTTCTTCTGGGCTCTTAATGATGGAGACGGTTCTGTTTCTTGACTATTGTTTCTCTTCTGTCTTTGACCTCCACATCCTGGGTTACCCCTAGTTCAAGGTTTGTCCTCAGGGTCAGCTGCTTGCACTGGGAGTCTGTGCTACTACAATTGGGGCAACATTGAGTTCCTCTGCCTACTTCCTCTTAGTTCAATAGCATTTAAGCACATCCCTTCCCTCTTTACCCATGAACCACAGCCATCTTTCACTCTTCCCAGGCTAACAGCACTGGATTCTCACCATAGTCCTCTCCCCAGAGCTGATCAGGACTAGCCACCACCAACCTGCTTCCTCACTAGAGCACCTCCAGAAGGGAAGCCATTGGCTGGGGTTTCTGGAGAGTAGGCAGACCCAGGAGCCTGCCCAAGCCAAACTGAAATGTAGATGAACCATGGAATAAAGATAACACCCCTCTGGTCAACAACAGTCACAGCCCTGACCAGTGTGGCTCAGTTGGTTGGATGATGTCCCACAGAGTGAAAGTCATCAGTTCAATTCCTAGTCAGAGCGTATGTCTGGATTGTGGGCCTGGTCCCCAGTTGGGGCACGTGTGAGAGGTAACTGATCGGTGTTTCTCTCCCTCTCTTTCAACCTCCCTTCCATCTCTCTAAAATAAATAAATAAAATCTTTTTTAAAAATTAAAAAAAAAAACACTCACAAACTCTTTCCTCACTTCTGCTTCCCATCTTTGCCCTGAATTTACCTTCTGTACTCTCCCGGGATGGCAGAAATTGCCTCCAAGCCTCAGTCATTGAGAGAGTCTGCTGCCCCATGTTCACGCCAACCTCAAAGGGGAGCAGAACTACCCTTTGGGACTCTAGTGTTCCTATCTGGTCCCTCCAGACAAATGTATCTTACCTGTTAGCACTTGGCTTCAGTTTTTTTCTGGTGTCCACAAGGATGGATATTCATCCAGAGAGAAGGACGTTTGTCACTGTACCCTAGCTTGAAGCCTGGCATGGGGCGGTTGTCCTGGATTGTGATGGATGTTTATCCTTTATCCCTTGACATCTTATGCAAGTTTGAAGGGATTCGCAAGAGAGTGAAGGTCATGGACCAGCTAGTATGAAAGACTTTACAATAACTTTAAGACACTCTGGGATGAGAGCTGCTTTATAAATGACTGGCCAAAAGAAGCCAACTAATATCCAAGAGTCTGGCAAAGTTCATCTGAGCTGCCTCTTTCATTACCGACTTCCCCATCATTTGGGTTTGATATTTGGCTTCAATCCTGAACTCCAGCCTCTTCCTTTCTTCTCTGAATATATTTTTGGCAACTCTTACGAATGCCTGTAACTTACCCTGCTGGTTCTGTAAGTTATCAGGTAACTTACAGAACCTGATGCTTAGCCACATACTCCTGTTACTGGTCCAGTGTGTTATGGACTCATTTTCCACTCAGTCCTCTTCCAGCAGGAGTGAGAATTGGACTGTCTCTCAGGGCTTATTGAGGTTGGAGCCCTGAGGTAGGTCAGAGGATAGGATTATTCCTCATACTCACCCATTGACATCACATAGTCTCGCACAAGTGGCCACCAGAAGATCCCTTCCAAGGTCCCTAGAGAAGGAGTGATGCCTGGGAAAATCTGAGCAAAGCCAGTGGCCTCAGTGGCAAAGTTGATGAAGACCCCAAAAGAAAAAATGCCATGGGGGTGGTTGGCAATGATATAGTTGTGTTTGGGAGAGAGGTCATGAGTCTTCACCAGCTGTTGGAGGGAGATTGAATCAGAACAGTGGATAGGAAGAAGGAAGAGAGGACATGTGGACTCAGATCCCAGCAGGTAACCTGTGTTTCCCTTGGGGAGCCCAAATTCCTGTGCATTTGGGATGTCGCCAGGGGTTACGATGCTCAGAGAGGTTGACCTGGGTTTTTCACTGTGAGGAAATGCTGCTCTCCATCCATCCATCTCCTCACCTCCCCATCCATCCTGGGCCACTACTCTGCATTATGCTCTGAGCCTTGACCTTTACTAATGGCCACCAAAGCCTTTGAAAACATACAACTGAGTGGAGAGGGAGGAATCTGAGCAACAGGGCCCAAGAACACCCAGACAAAGGGGTAGTCACCTTTATTGGGAAGTAATTTTGGAAATACTTCCAGAGGGTCCATTTTCGTACCCAAGCTAAACGCCTACCACCTGTGGGTACAGAAGGAAAGGGAAGAGCAGGTGAGATGTTGCCAATTCTTCTACCTTTTCCAGAGGTGGAGCATTCTTCCTACAGTCCTTAGGTCACACAAGGGTACTGAGCTGTACGTACTGTCCCTGAATCCAACTCCTAAGAAAACATAGGAAGCCCCTGCACTTCTAGGATCAACCAGAAAGGGGATAGGCAAAGAGTGTGAGGACAGATACCTACACAGAAACCTCAACCTTTAAATTCTGTCCTGGCTGGTGTGGCTCAGCAGATTGAGCGCTGGCCTGTGAACCAAAGGGTCTCTAGTTTGATTCTCAGTGAGGACACATGCCTGGGTTGCAAGCCAGGTCCCCAGAAGGGGGCACATGAGAGGCAACCACACATTGATGTTTCTCTCCCTCTCTTTCTCCCTCCCTTCCCCTCTCTCTAAAACTAAATAAATAAGATCTTAAAAAAAAATTCTTCCTCGGTGGCCTGGCAGAGACCTCTGTTCCCTGATGAAGTTTGCTCCTCTCTCTCCCTCCCATTCCCTCTAACCACCCTTTGCACTTCCCTCTCCCTCCCCCTCTTCACTAACCCCTCCATCCTGTATCCTTTTCTTTCCTCTCCCCACCCTTTCCCCCTCTGCCTCTCCCATTCTCTCTCTCCACATCCCTCTCTCTGTGGTTACATGGTTGGCACAGACAGGGACCACCGCTTTTCCCATGTCTCTTACCTTGATTGTGGGTTTTCCAATCATAGGCGAACCAGGCTAAGGCGAGCACAGACAGGGCCCAGAACTTAGTGAACACCAGAAAGATTACACTGATAATGGGAAAAGCTCCTGAGGGGACACAAAGGGTTCATGCTCTTCAGTTCTCTTCAAGATTTTTTTTAAATTTGTTTTTCATTTTTATAATGATAAAAGAATACATTTTTTAAAAATACATAATCTTTGTTACAAGTTTAATACACCTCTTAGAGCTCTGACCTTTGCTCTATACTGAAAGAGCAGGTCAAGGCTGGTGTAAGACCCATGTCTCCCTCTCTCCAAATCCCCAGCTAGCTCTGCTGTGGTCCAGGCTGACTGCTGAGTCCCTGAATCTGAGTCCCCTGGATGGCTTGGATCTTAACTGAGGAAACAGCAGAACCACAATGCTCTCAGAGTAGGCCCTCAGCCGGGATCAAAAGGCAGCACTGTTTGGCAGGTGGAAAAGCACAGTGCCATGGGCCAGTGGCTGCCATCTCCATCCTTGGACTTCAGAAGTCCCTTCTAAAAGCTTGACCCTCCTTCCTTTGTGGAACTGCTCAGTTGGCACATCCCAGTGGAGAGGGGCTGCCTGCAGTGCACAGGCACTTGTTGCTGAGAACCAACAAATGAGAAAACACTTCAGAACCTGTTTTAGTACATTCAATTTTGTCCCAGTCAACATGTCTCTTCAGTTCATAAGGGGAAAAATTATCTCTGTTACCAAAGGGCCACAGCAGGCTGTGAACTGCAAATGTGATACATTTTAACAGCAATAGGAATTGAATTCCATTTTAAAATCTGCATTTAGCCCTGGTTGGTATGGCTCAGTGGATTGAGTGCAGGCCTGCAAACTGAAGGATCACTGGTTCGATCCCCAGTCAGGGCACATGCCTGGGTTGTGGGCCTGGTCCCCAGTGCGGGGGTGCGTGAGAAGCAAACACACTTTGATGTTTCTCTCCTTCTCTTTCTCCCTCCCTTCTCCTGTGTCTAAAAATAAGTAAATAAAATCTTAAAATAAATAAACAAATAAATAAAATCTAGATTCGTGAGAAAGGAACTAAGTACACATACTGTAAATTTTTTTTAAAAGGCCCACTAAAGGGAATGACTTCTTTTACCAGGTAACAACATCATGAATGGTAGAAAAAAATTCAGAGAAGGGGAAGAAAATCAAGGGTTAATTACCAGCAGGTTTGTCTCTTATAATTTGAGATGAAAATAACATAGATGAAAATAACAGGAAAAAGACAGATTGGGCATTTCTTTAAAAAGTCATCTTAGGGAGTAGAAGATACCTTAGTGATGGGCTGAATTCCCTTTGTAAGAGCTAGCTGAGATGGTTGTTGTAAGCATGCTTATTAAGTAGGAGACAGTGGTGGGAGAAATTTTATGGGAAGTCTGCCATGGATGAAAGTCCTGCTACCTCTGACCCTCATAAAAGATGAGAGTCAATCCTTGGCTGCTGTTCCTCAGCGGATTGAGCACCAGCCTGCAAACCAAAAGGTTGCTGGTTTGATTCCCAGTCAGGGCAAGTGTCTGGGTTGTGGGCCAGGTTTCCAACTGGGGCATACGAGAGACAACCACACATTAACTCTGCCTCTCCCTCTCTTTCTTCCTCCTTTCCTGTGAAAAATAAAAAAATAAAATATTCTTTTTTAAGTGAGAGTCAATTTGCTGGGTAAATGTCAGAAGAAAATTCAGATAAAGTTAAACAGAGATAATTCTTAGTTAAAAGTACTTGAAGTGTATCATTTCTCTTATATCTTGCTTCAAATACATTTCATTTGTATCCCCAAAATTTAGAATAAAGCCTTGTACACAGTAGGTGTTTAACAAATATCTATAGATGGACTAAAAGAGAAATGTTTTCTCTTTTCAAAAATAGCTAAACTTAAATGATTAATGTTTAGTCAGCATTTATGTTTTTTAAAAAGAACGGATGGGCACACTCGCTGCTGTCTCCCTCGCTGTGTGATCCCTCGGCCTCTCACCGCTGCTGTATTGCCAAGATGCCGCTTTCTAACAAGCTGACTCTAGACAAGCTGGATGTGAGGGGGAAGTGGGTCATCATGAGAGTGGACTTCAGTGTTCCTATGAAGAACAACCAGATAACAAGCAACCAAAGGATCAAGGCTGCCATCGCAAGCATCAAATTCTGCTTGGACAATGGAACCCAGTCCATTGTTCTCATGAGCCACCTGGGTCAGCCTGATGGTGTCCCCATGCCTGACAAGTACTCCTTGGAGCCAGTTGCTGTGGAGCTCAAATCTCTTCTGGGCAAGGATACCTTGTTCTTGAAGGACTGCGTGGGCCCGGAAGTGGAGAAAGCTTCTGCTGACCCAGCTGCTGGGTCCGTCATCCTGCTGGAGAATCTTTGCTTTCACGTGGAGGAGGAAGGGAAGGGAAAAGATGCTTCTGGGAACAAGGTTGAAGCCGAGTCAGCTAAAATAGAAGCTTTCCGAGCCTCACCTTCCAAGCTAGGGAATGTCTATGTCAACGATGCAGTTGGCACTGCTCGCCGAGCCCACAGCTCTAGGGTGGGAGTCAATCTGCCACAGAAAGCTGGAGGGTTTTTGATGAAGAAGGAGCTGAACTACTTTGGCAAAGCCTTGGAAGGCCCAGAGCAACCCTTTCTGGCCATCCTGGGCGGAGCTAAAGTTGCAGACAAGATCCAGCTGATCAACAACATGTTGGACAAAGTCAATGAGATGATTAGTGGTGGTGGAATGGCTTTTACCTTCCTTAAGGTGTTCAACAACATGGAGATTGGCACTTCCCTGTTTGATGAAGAGGGAGCCAAGATTGTCAAAGATCTGATGTCCAAAGCTGAGAAGAACCACGTGAAGATTACCTTGCTGGTTGACTTTGTCACTGCTGACAAGTTTGATGAGAATGCGAAGACTGGCCAAGCCATGGTGGCCTCTGGCATACCTGTTGGCTGGATGGGCTTGGACTGTGGTCCTGAGAGCAGCAAGAAGTACGCAGAGGCTGTCACTAGAGCCAAGCAGATTGTGTGGAACGGACCTGTGGGTGTATTTGAATGGGAAACTTTTGCCCGAGGGACCAAAGCCCTCATGGACGAGGTGGTGAAAGCCACTGCCAGGGGTGGAGACACTAGCACTTGCTGTGCCAGATGGAACACGAAGGACAAAGTCAGCCATGTCAGCCCTGGGGGTGGTGCCACTGGCCACAGTAGTTTGGAACTACTGGAGGGTAAAGTCCTTCCTGGGGTGAATGCTCTCAGCAATGTTTAGTACTTTTCCCACCTTTTGGTTCCTGTGTGCATCCTCTAACTCCACTTAGTGCTTTCCACATTTCTACTTGATATTAGCTACAGTCTTCCCCCCGGCAAGATTCAGCTAGTGGCCAAGAAATGCAGCCCAGGAACATGTAACACAGCTGCACAGTGGCAACACAGCAGCTCACCTTCACTGCACCCTGGATCTGACTACATTCTCAGGATCTCATTTGCATTTCCTACTGGCTAAACCATTGTGCATGATAGATAGAATGCATATATTTATATTTTGCCTGTTAACCTGTTAGCTTAATTCTCTTCTTGGAGTAGCTTACTCTGATTAGTGCTGTCATTGTTTTGCTACTCGGCATGAAAACGAGATAAAATTCCAGTTGTAGGGAGGAAGATGAAGTTGGAGATCTATTAAATAAATAATAGAAGTATTAATTGAACTTGAAAAAAATAAAAAATAAAAAGCATGAGTAGATTCATTGTGTACCTTATATATCATCTCTTTTAGCTATCCACAAAACCTAAAGGTAATCTAAGAGAGCAGTACCTCAATGAACACCATCCCCCTTGTGGAATCTATCTGAACTGCATGTGTGGTACCTAGAAGACCCTAAGTTTCCCGCCAGACCTAACGTGTGCCAGTGTCATCATTGTCACTCATGGGAACAAAAGTAGGATTTTAAAAACTAGAAGAAACAGAAGCCAAACATGGAAGAGCTAAAGCTCATGGAACAAGGAGTTCCTTGACAAAAAGCAAGAAGATCTGCCCTGGCTGGTGTGGCTCAGTGAATTGAGTGCCGGCCTATGAACCAAAAGGTCACCAATTCGATTCCCAGGCAGAGTACATGCCTGGGTTGCGGCCAGGTCCCCAGTAGGGGGTACACGAAAGGCAATCACATCACACATTGATGTTTCTCTCCCTCTCTCCCTCCCTTCCCCTCTGTTTAAAAATAAAATAAATCTTTTAAAAAATTAAAATAGAAAAGGAGATCTGAGGCAAGAATGATGAAGAACAACCATTTGCGTGTATGTATGGGTGACTCTTCCTTAGATATTATGGCCTTGATAACAGGACATGCTTCCAACATCTTGTCCATGTTCAGGTGAGGATTCTTGGAGTGGATTATCAAGAAGGAAGCTCAGCCTGGCTGGTGTAGCTCAGTGGATTGAGCGCGGGCTGGGAACCAGAGGGTCCCGGTTCAATTCCCAGTCAGGGCACATGCCTGGGTTGTGGGCCAGGTCCCCAGTGAGGACCATGTGAGGAGCAACCACACATTGCTGTTTCTCTCCCTCTCTGTCTCCCTCCCTTTCCCTCTCTCTAAAAATAAATAAATAAAATCTTTAAAAAAAAAGAAGGAAGTTCACATATGATAAGCTTCTAATTTCGTTTGTACTGAAGATGGTCAAGACATTCCACTAGATGTGTAGTGTTGTAGGTCATCATAGTTGGAATTTGCATTTCCCTAATACTTAATGATGCTTAACAGTGCTTATCTGCATTCTGTATATCCTCTTTGGTACAGTGTTTGTTCAGATATTTGGTCCATATTTCAATCGGCTTGTTTGTTTTCTCACCGTTGCTTTACTGTTGGTTTTCAGAGTGCTTTATGTATTCTGGATACAAGTCTTTTGTTGGATACGTGCTTTGCAAACATTTCTCTGCCATGTTTATCTTTTTATTCTTTTAACAGGGTCTTTCTTAGAACAAAAGATTTTTAATTTTGATGAAGTCCAATTTATCTTTTTTTTTTTACAAATTGTGCTTTTGATGTCAAATCTAAGAACTCTTTACCTAACCTGGGGTTATGAAGGGTTTCTCCTATGTTTTTTATTAAAAGTTTTAAGTTTTGTGTTTACATTTAGGTCTGTGACCCATTTTGAGTTAATTTCTTAATAAAATGTGAAGTTTTGGTCAAGGTTTATTTACTACATATGAATATCCAATTGTTCCAACATCATTTGTTGAAAAGACTATCCTTCCTCCATTGAATTGCTTTGCATCTTTGTCAAAAATCAATTGGCCAGGACTTCCAGTGAAGATGGTGGCATAGATAAAGGCAGTACTCATATCCTCCCACAACCATATCAAAATTACAACTAAGGTACAGAACAACCATCACCCAGAATCGCTTGAAATCTAGCTGAACAGAAGTCCTACAACTACGGATTTAAAGAGGAAGCCACATCCAGGAGGGGCAGAGATGTGGACCAGGCTGATTCCACACCCGTGTGCAGCAGATACAAATCTGCAGGAATATCTTGGCTGTGGAGGTCCCCCCTGAGGAGCGAGAGGTCCCAGTCCCACACCAGGCCCCCCGCCCAGGGTTACAGTGCCAGTAATAGAAGTCCCCATAACTTCTGGCTGTAAAAATCAGTAGGGATTGAGATTGAGGAAGAAGGAAGCTTCTAGAGTCCCAGGCAGTTCCTTTTAAAGGGCCTGTACATGGACTTGCTCAGACTCATTCCCTCTGAGTTCCAGCACTAGGATAGCAGCCTGAAAGGCACCGGGGACATACAGGAAGGAACTGAAGTGTCTGGCATCATGGTGAGAGCTGGGGACAGCTTTCTCCCAGATAAAAGTGCTGGCAGAGGCCATTGTTGTTTTGATGAACCTTCCCCCAACAGGGCCAGAAAGCAGGCACCATAGCTGAGTCTCCATCAACCTGGCTATCACAGTTGGCCCCACTCTAGTGATTCCCTGATACCCATCCCACCCAACTTGCAGGCCCACCCAAGCTATTTCCACTATCTTTACTATATGAATGGCCTATCTTGGCTAATGCTTCAGACTTTCCTAAAATCTCTCAAACAAGCAGCATTTGGCCACAATGAACCCCCTGTATCTCTCATTAAGTGGCCCCAGGCCTGGCACTAGCAGCAGCTGGCCATGTTTCACAGCTTGGCCTCTCCTGGGCACCTTCAAGTCCAGCAAAAGTAGCAGCCATCTGCTGATCACTTTGTAGCTCAAGCCAGGTGGTCCAGGGCAGAATACGGATCGTAGCTGACCTTGATCTGCATATCCTGGGAGGCTCTGAAGGCAGTTCATCCAGTGGATAGCTTCAGACCACATTGAAGCACCATGCAATCACCTCAGCAGGTACCAGGGCCCCATTGAAATAAGTCCTGTTCTGTGGGTTGGGCCCCTGCACAGCTGATCCTCCACAGTGGTAGCAGCCAGTGCTTGCATCTGATTATAACTGAGGGTTGCATCCCACTGATGTGCCAACAGCAATCACGGCTCAACTACAACAGGAGGGTATACACAGCCCACATGGTGTGGGGGGTGCAAGTGGTGATCAGGGAGGCTGTGCCACTGGACCCTACAGGATACCGACTACTTTAGGCCACTCTACCAAGCCCGGAAGACATAGCAGCTCTACCTAATACATAGAAACAAACACAGGGAGCCTACCAAAATGAGGAGACAAAGAAAAAACAAAACAGTACTCCAGAAAAAGAACTAAATAAAATGGAGACAAGCAATCTACTAGATGCAACGTTCAAAACACCGGTTATAAGGATTCTCAGTGAGCTCAGGGGAAAAGCAGTTCAACTTAGAACTTCAACAGAATAAAAAAATGACATGGAAACCATGAAAGTGAATCAGTAGTAAATAAAGAATACACTAACTGAAATGAAGAAAAACTTATAGGGAATCAACAGTAGAGTAGATGAAGCCAAGAATCAAATCAGCAATTTGGAATATAAGGAAGCAGAAAACACCGAAACAGAACAGCAAAAAGAAAAAAAAAATAATGAAGATAGTATAAGGAGACTTGGGGACAACTTCAAGCGGACCAATATTTGCATCATAGTGGTGCCAGAAGGAGAAGAGAGAGAGCAAGAAATTAAAAACCTATTTGAAAAAATGACAGAAAACTTCCCTAACCTGATGAAGGAAGTAGACATACAAGTCCAGGAAGTGCAAAGTGTCCCAAATAATATGAAACCAAAGAGGCCCACACCAAGACACATCATAATTAAAATACCAAAGGTTAAAGACAAAGAGAGAACCTTAAAAGCAGCAACAGAAAAGCAGTTACCTACAAGAGATCTCCCATAAGGATGTCAGCTAACTTCTCAAAAGAAACTTTGTAGGCCAGAAGGGAGTGGCAGGAAATATTCAAAGTGATGAAAAGCAGGGACCTATAACCAAGATTCCTCTACCCTGCAAAACTATAATTTAAAATCAAAGGACATATAAAGGGCTTCTCAGACAAGAAAAAGCTAAAGGAGTCCATCACCACCAAACCAGTATTAAAAGAAACGTTAAAGGGTCTTTTTAAGAAGAAGAAAAAGATAAAAAAAATGTGAACAATACAATGGCAATATACATATCTATCAACAAATTAATCTTAAAAAAACAAATGAAGCAGAACAGAAACAGACTCATAGAGAACATTTTGACAGTTGTCAGATGGGAAAGAGGTTGGGAGGATGAGCAAAAAAGGTGAAGGGCTTAAAAAGTACAGATTGGTAGTTACGGAATAGTCATGGGGATGTCAAGTGCAGCATAGGCAATATAGTCAAGAATATTCTAATAATTATGTATGATGCCAGATGAGTATGAGATTGATCAGAATGATTACTTAGTAAAATTATATAATGTCTAAATCACTGGGGTGTACACCTGAAAGTAAAATAATATTGTGTCAACTGTAATTGAAATATAAAAATTATTTAAATTTTAAAAAATAAAATAAAAATTAGCCATGGCTGGTGTGGCTCAGTGGTTGAGTGCCAGCCTGCGAATCAAAGGGTTGCTGGTTCAATTCCCAGTCTGGGGCTCATGCCTGGGTTGTGGGCCGGGTCCCCAGTGGGGGCGTGCAAGAGGCAACCACACATTGATGTTTCTCTTCTTCTTTCTCTCTCCCCTCTCCTCTCTAAAATATAAATAAATAAAATCATTTTAAAAATTAAATTAAATTAAGAAGTATGCTTTCTAATATATTGCTGGATTTGATTTGCTTGTATTTTGTTAAGGATTTTGGCATTTATATTCATGAGGAGAATTGGTCCATAGTTCTTATTTGTACTGTTTTTTAAAATTATTTTATTGTTGTTCAGTTACAGTTGTCTGCATTTACCCCCCACAACTCCCCCCAACCTCGGCCAAACCCATCTCTATTTGTACTGTTTTTGTGTGGCTTTGGTATCAGGGTTTGGCCTCATCAGTGAGTTGGCAAGTGTTTCTTCCTCTTCTATTTTCTGGCTAAGATTGTATAGAATCTGTGACATATATTCTTCATTTTTTTTTCTTTTTTTAAAAGATTTTACTTATTTATTTATTTATTTTCTTTTATTTTAGAGAAGGGAAAGGAGGGAGAAAGAGAGAAACATCAATGTGTGGTTGCCTCTGGCACGCCCCCTACTGGGGACCTGGCCTGCAACTCAGGCATACACCCCAGACTGGAAATTGAACTGTGACCCTGTGATTCACAGGCCAGCACTCAACCACTGAGCCACACCAGCCAGGGCTGTGATATATATTCTTTAAAATATTTGGTAGAGCCTGGCTGGTGTAGCTCAGTGGATTGAGCGCGGGTTGGGAACCAGAGGGTCCCGGTTCGATTCCCCGTCGGGGCACATGCCTAGGTTGCAGGCCAGGTCCCCAGTGAGGGCCATGTGAGAGGCAACCATACATTGCTCTTTCTCCCTCCCTTCTCCTCTCTCTGAAAATAAATAAATAAAATCTTTAAAAAAAAATATTTGGTAGAATTTGTCATCAAAACCATTTGGGCTTGCAGAATTCTGTTTTGGAAGGTTTTTCACCTTCCTAAATTAAATTTTAGTTAGAGGTTATCTATTTTATGTAGGGTGAGTTTTGGTTGTTTGTGGGGTTCCCCCCCCCCCAGATTTTATTTATATTTAGCAAGAGGGGAAGAGAGGGAGAGGAACTGATTGGTTGTCTCTAGCACACAGCCATCCAGGGACTGAACCCACAACCCAGGCATGTGCCCTGACCGAATGGAGTTGGTGGGTTTTCACTTTGTGGGGGACAGCACCCAACCTACTGAGCCACACTAGCCAGGGCTGTTTGTAGTTTTTGAGGAAGTCTCCAAATACAATTGCTAATTTGTCTGTTTTTCTTTTTGGTCCTGTCAGTTCTTGCTTCATATATTTTGTAGCTCTATTGTTAGATGCATACACAGTTAAAATAGTTATGGGCCTGGCTGGTGTAGCTCAGTGGATTGAGCGTGGGCTGGGAACCAGAGGGTCCCGGTTCGATTCCCAGTCAGGGCACATGCCTGGGTTGCGGGCCGGGTCCCCAGTGAGGGCCGTGTGAGAGGCAACCATACATGGCTGTTTCTCTCCCTCTCTGTCTCCCTCCCTTTCCCTCTCTCTAAAAATAAATAAATAAAATCTTTAAAAAATAGTTATATCTTCTTGGTGAATTGATCCTTTTATCATTATGTAATGATCCTTTTTATCTCTGGTTCTGACTTTCTTAAACCTGTATGGCCTCAAATTACTAATGAGTACTAGCTTAAGTTAAAGATGGTACAAATATGAATCCAAGTTTGTCCTCTCTTCAAATCATCCCATTTTCTCACTTTCCCCATATAGTAGTAGCCAATATTTATTGTATACTCATTATGTAAAACTGTTTTATATGCATATTTTAATTTTTGTAAAGACCTCATTAGGACAATAACAATTCTCATGTTGTGGATGAGCAACTCAGGTTAAGATATATTTAATAAGCACCTGGCCCGCATTGGTTGGGTATTGTCCCACAAGGGAAAAAGTTGCTGGTTCAATCCCTGGTCAGGGCACATATCCAGGTTGTAGGTCCCCAGTTGGGGGCATGTGTAACAGGCAACCAATGTTTCTCTCCTTCTCTTTCTCCCTCCCTTCCCTTCTCTCTAAAATAAATAAATAAAATCTTTTAAAACATAACCACCTGAGGTCACACAGCTAGCTAGTGGGGAAGCCAGAGTTGAGAACTCAGATTGTCTTAGTCCAGAGACTGTACCCTTAACCATTCAATTCTAACTACTGCTTCCTGTTAGTTCTGTCTTCCAAACATCTTTCAAATGATTTTATTCCCCACCTCCATGCTACCACCTGGTCCAAATCACCATTGTCTCTCCTCTGGATGACTGTTCCTATCTTCTAAACAGGCTTTCTGATTCCATCTGAGCCATGACGCAGCCAGCACGCTGAATGCAAATCTGACTCTGGTGCTTGGCAGCATATAACCAAAAACATGGCAGGCTCATCAAAGAGGCATTTCTGTGGCTTTGTGATTACTTAGTAGATCTAAATTAACTATAGATATAAGAATCTGTGGGAATAAATGCTAATGTAGTAATTCAACAACTAACATAGCTTCCCATGACTCTTAGGATCAGGTCCAGTCTCGTTATCTTTGTTTCAAAGGCCCTCCATGATGGAGCCCTGTCCACCCCGTTCTCTGCATTCCACCATACTGTATTTCTGTCCATTTCTTCAACTCATTCTGCTCTCTAGCTTCTGGCCTTCTGTGAATGTTGTCCCTTTTACCTAAAATCTTCTTTGCCTGAGTAGTTCCTATTCATCTTTCAGGCCTCAGGAGAAATGTCACAGTTTCAATATTTTGGAGCTATTGTTGACTTCTCTCCCTTTCCAAAAAAACTTTCCTCTAATCCATCCTCCTGCCTCTGTCTCCATGGCTACTTCTTTGGTCCAGGACTTGATCTTCCCTGGCCTGGACTGCAGTTATATGTCTGCTCTTTGCCTGCTGGTCTCTTCCTCTCCCATCCATTTGACATGCCACTGCCAGATCATGGTTTAAAGCACACGTTGCTTGCCTCCTCTGAAATCCTCAATATCTTCCACTGCTGTCAGAATCAAGTCTGAATGTGTTAGCCTGGCATATGTTTTAAAGATTTTATTTATTTATTATTAGAGGGAGGAGAGGGGAGGGAGAGAGGGAGAGAAACATTGATGTGCGAGAGAAACATTGATTGGTTGCCTCTCGCATGCAGTCCAGCTGGGGATCAGGCCTCAACCCAGGCTTATGCCCTGACTGGGAATTGAACCAGCAACCTTTCAGTTTGCAGGACGATGCCCAATCCACTGAGCCACACTAGTCAGGGCTAGGTTGGCATTTAAGGCCCTCCATGGACTAGCTCTGTCCCAACTTTCCTAGCCTCATCTCTCAGTACCTGCACTCACATCCCTTATGCTTTAGCCCAGTGTTTCTCAAAGTGTGGTCCCATTCCACTGTAAGGACACTGGATGATGTGAGGTGGTGTATGGATAAAAAGTTATTTTAATGTGCAGTGAATAAAAGGGAGTTCATGATAGTGATATAGAGTTTCTTGTTAAAATACATTAATTTAGATTACAGAAATGAGTCAATTTGGGGAAAATGGTGAGTAATAATAGCATAGGTGATACTCAGCCCCAGAAAGAATGAGAAGGTGGGATGCAAATGGCTGCAGTATGGGAAACAGGGGTTCAACCACTTTCATTTATTCCCCATTCCCTCAACCCACCATGCAACTTCACATCTTCATGCCTCTGGAGATGCTGTTCTCTATTTGGACTATCCTCTCTCCAACTTTCTTCCTATCAAAATTTTCTCAACCTTTAAGGCTTAGCTCACACATACCTCTTTGGTGATATCTTTGTTGATTCTCTGGTCAGAATTTCAGGCTTCCTCCTCCACACACCCACGACACACTACTTATGCTTCTCCTTGGCCTGTTTGATTTTGCTCTTTGCGTAGTTTGCACCTCACATGTCTTTCCCTAGTAGCCGCTGAGCTTCTTGAAAACAGCCTTTAGCACAGTGCCAACCATGGGGAGATGACTGATCATAAAATCTGTTACATTATGCCCTGGCTGGTGTGGCTCAGTGGATTGAGTGCTGGCCTGTGGATCAAAAGGTCGCAGGTTCGATTCCCAGTCAGGGCACATGCCTGGGTTGTGGGTTGGGTCCCCAGTTGAGGGAGTGAGAGAAGCAACCACACATTGATATTTCTCTCCCTCTCCTTCTCTCTCCTTTTCCCTGTCTGTAAAAATAAAGTTAAAAGAATAAAATCTGTTACATTAAATTGTAGCACAAATGGAAGTTTGACTTTAAAATTCTCCAGTGGCAGCAGGTGAAAACGGTAAGAGAAACCACCAATGCCCTATTCCAAACAAGCAAAGGCCTTCTGAGGTTCCAGGGCATGCACATGTGTGTGATGCTATAGGCAACCAGTTATTTCCAGTGTAAAGGACAGACCCAGCATTCTACTCAAAGCCTTTAGCAATCCAAGGGCTGGATCTGTCAAAGATGAATTTCTGTGGCTTTGTTGTTTACTTATTGGATCTAAATTAACTACGGATCTAAGAACCTGTGGGAGTAATCATTCAACAAACACTGAATGAGTGCACCTCATGTGAAATCTCTGTACTAGAGGCCATGGGGATAGGGTTGGGGACTGGAAGGAGGAGTGTGAAGAGAATAAATATGGAAATGATGGAAACAATGTAAATATGGTAATTAATACCATGTACCCAGCATTCATTATTAAGAAGGGCTCTGTTCAGCATTAATGTACATTATCTCATTTAATCCCCTTATGACCCTGAGAGATGGATAATTTTATCATCCCTACTTTACATATGAAGAAACAGGCTCAGAGAAGTCATGGACCTTCACTCCAAGCTTTGGGGGGGAAGTATATAGCATTTGTTGAATCTTTTTTACATATCTAGAGCTCTCTTAAGAATTTTTTGTGCATTAACTCATATTAAAACATGTAGAAAACCAAGTTCTTGTCTTCCACAAATGCATAGTCTGATACCATAAATAACAGTTACATCCCAGAGAGTGAGAACTATATACTCAGAGCTCCAATGTCATTCTATAGGAACCCAAGGAGAAGACAATTCCTTACTACTTGGGAACTAAGAAAGGCTTCTTGTAGAAGGCAAGATTTACTGTATTCTGCCATGTATAATGTGCACCCACATTTTAGTACTGTTCATGTATAATGAGCATCCTTAGTACTACCCATGTATAATGTGCAACTTTATTTCTCCCTCAGAAATTTGGGCAAAAATGTATGCATTATACACAGAAAAATATGGTATTTGAATTTTGAAAGAAGACTAGGTTTTGACAGAGAGATTAGTGAAGGAACTTCCTAGGAATGCACAAGGAAGAACTTGAACAAAGGCCTGGAGATGGAGGGGTCCAAAGCCTGTGAGTAATGCCATAACTTCCAACAGTCTGAGCAACCTGGGAAGGCGTGGAATAGGAGATGAAGCTGGGAAGGAGCTGGGAAGATGAGGCGGGATGCTGAAGGGAGTGAGACATCAGAGAAGGTTAAGCAGAGGAGTAGCATGATCATAGCTGTGTATCAGGAAGATAAGGTAGAATAACTGGGGGACCAGGAGAAACTGTAGGCAGGCAGATGGGTTAGGAGTTGCAGTGATTTAGAAGAGAGGCAATGGGAACCTGAAATGCATTGCTATTTATCAGGCCATTTTGAAAGATAACATGGAGAGAGAATTCTCAAGGTTTGGTAATCAATTGGATATCGTGGGTGGGAAGGGATTAATGAATGATCTTTTGAAGGGGCCTGTGGGAATTCTGGGAATGTATCAATGTCTATTTGCCTCATTTTCAAGGACCTAGGTAATGTCCATTTCTAGAACAGAAAGAAAGAAAATGAATATCTATTGAGGATTTTCTTACTTCTATGATCTTTGGAATTGTCTTGAAAGGCAGGTACTATGCTTGTTTCTACAATGATGGAGGGTGAATGACTTACTTGCTCAAAGTCACATAGAAAATAATAGTGACTCACTTGCACAGGGTCACATAGCAAGTAAATGGCACACCTGGTCTGTCAGACTTCCAAGACTATGTTCTATATTTGTAGTATCAGAAACTAGAAACATAAATAATGTGCTTTTATGAAAAAAATAACTTTAAAAAAGAAACTAGAGAACGAAGGCAGGCACACACACACACACACACACACACACACACACACACACACACACGTCCAGGAGAGAGAAAAAAAGAACAAGAGGTGGGCTTAAATGTCCCTACTGAGGAAGAAGAAATTTGGAAGAACTATCAACTTGCTGCCAAGCCTGGTATTATGAGAACTATAATAATAAGACACGTTCTCCTGTTCTCATGGAGCTCATTGAATAAAGGAGACAACTAATATAAGGGCTGCTGTCCAACCTGTTTCTACAAAGTGCTCTGGACCTTCAGAGCTGATGTAGTCTCGGGTTGTCTGGAAAACACTGCAGAGAAGCTATGACTTGAGCAATATCTCGAAGGAGGGCTTGTTCATGGGTAGTCCAGGAAGAATGATCAGAGCATTTCCAATGGAGAAAATGGAGCAGAGGTGAAGTAGTGGGAGAGTACCATTCATGTTTGTTTTGTACTACACTTGACCTTAGCCAAAAGGCTGAGAAATGATCATGTTCATTTTGTGAAGAGATTGCTGGGAGGACAAGCTTCATAGCTGATAAACAGTTAGAGCCAGAGAATGGAGGAGGGCCTTGAATGCACAGGCTAACCTATTGGTGTTTCATTGAGTGGGCGATGGTACACCGCTGACTAGTTTTGAGCAGCAGAGGGCTGTAATAAAAAACACTTTTGAAAGACTCTCCTGGGAGCAGGCAGTGGAGTAAATTGGAGAGGGTAGAGAATAGAGGGTAGAGGGATAGGAAAGAGGATATTTAGGTAGATGGTGATACAAGCTCAGAAAAGAGGAGACAACTGGAGACCCATCCTCTGGAAGCTGGCCCTCGGAGGGGCTCTCCAGGCCATTGCTTAATTCTAAGGGTCATCGATATTAATATTCCACATCTCCCTCGACCAGTTTTTAAAATTTATTTATTTACTTATTTATTTTAAAAAGATTTTATTTATTTATTTTTAGAGAGAGGGGAAGGGAGAGAAGAAAGAAGGAGGGAAACATTGATTGGTTGCCTCTCGTAGCACACCCAGACCAGGGACGGCCCACAACCTGACCAGGAATCGAACTGGCAACATTTCAGTTTGCAGGATGACACTCAGCCCACTAAGCCACACCAGTCAGGGATCCAGCAAACACTTTTTGCATTCCTTTCTTCTTACTTCTTCCCTCCTCCTTGTCCCTTCGCCATTTTTTGTCCCCCTTTTCCCTATTTCCTTGCCCATCCCTCCCAGTAATGCTCAGTAGTCAGCCATAATTCTGAATATCATTTAGGAGGGAAAAGCACTGAAAGAGGCTCTGATCAAGACAAAAGGAATGAAGGAAAGACAGTGGGAAAAAGGAGGAAGTAAATCAGGAAGGAAGGAAGGAAGGAAAGGAGGGAGGAAGGAAGGAAGGACACGTTTTTCTTTGCCTGTAGCATTTCCTGTACACCAGGCTGGAGGATGAGTATACTGACGTTAAAGGAGTCACAGTACTTGTCCAAAGTCACACAGCTAATTGTCTTATCCAGGTTGGATGAACTCCAGGACTCACATCCTGTTCACCACGCCATACTGCTTCCCTTTCCTGCCTTCCCTGATCCTGTCTCCCGAGTGTATTCATTTCTTTTCTAAAACCTTAATATCACTTTGTTGTGGCTCTTTCTGTCACTAACCACAGTCTGTCCTGCATCACAGTGACTTGTGTATATGTACAACAATAACATGTAATGCATAACATGGTGGAATGAATGATTGGTTGATCTTTGTTATTAGATAGTAGGGAGCCTGTACTCAATGCATTGTTGTAAGTGCAGGGCCAGTGGCGCAATGGATAATGTTTCTGACAACGGATCAGAAAATTCAGTGCATTGTTATAGTATCAGTGTGGAGAGCCAAGGTCTTATCGTTAGTATTTGCTCTATAACTGCTGAACCGATTTGAATATCTTAGGTACCTCTGTGGGCATGACAATTGTTAGATGCTATCAACAATTCAATACTTGTACCTTCAATACTTGGAGGTACCTTGGTAACCTCCAAGGCAAAGGATTCATGTTGGAATTTCTAGCATAATTGCCAAAAGAATGGAAACAAAATGTATAACACCTAAACTAGCAGAGGAAGACAAATAGAATGATAAAGATAATCAATTAAAAAGAAGTCAAGACAGCCCTGGCTGGGGTGGCTCAGTGGATTGAGTGCCGGCCTGCGGACTTAAAGATCACCTGTTCGGTTCCTGGTCAGGGCACATGTCTGGGTTGCAGGCCGGGTCCCCAGTGCGGGGCATGTGAGAGGCAACCAATTAATGTATCTCTCATGCATTGATGTTTCTCTCCCTCTCTTTCTCCCTCCCTTCCTGTCTGTCTAAAAGAAATAAAGGGAAAAAAGAAGCCCTGACCAGTGTGGCTTGGTGGGTCAGGCATCATCCTACAAACTGGTAGGTCACCAGTTAGATTCCCCGGGGGGGGGCATGCAAGAGGTAACCAGTCGATGTTTCTCTCCCTCTCTCCCTTCTTTCCCCTCTCTGTAAAAATAAAGAAATAAAATATATTTTTAAAAAATATAAACACCAAAGAAAATATGAAGGACTAGAAACAAATAAATTTACAGAAAAATCACTTTCTTCTCTTATTAGATTCAAGCCAAGGACAGACTAAGAGCTCAGCATGATTCGACTTCAATAAGGCTGAAGAAATCTTCACCTTTTGGGGGTGAGGAGCCCCTTTGGCAGTCCAGTGAAGCCTATGGACCCTTCTCTGAAGAGTATTTTATAATGCACAAAATAAAATACAGATTTACAAAGGAAACTCAACATATTAAAACATAGTTATCAAAACAGACGAAAATGTGATATAGTAACATGGGCTTCTTAATTTATGCCTTAAAGAAGCAGACCTAATGGTAGCTTTCATAACTGTAAGAATTTGGAAGTAGTCACCAGCCATAAACAAAATGTCAAGATGCCTGCAGCAACTGGCTGGTGACTTGCACATCCCACATCCCTGTGATGTTCCCGACAGATTCCCAGGTACTGCAAACACATGTGTGGTTTGTTGCCTACACTCATCACTTCTGTCTGAAATTAGGGAAACTAAAGAGGCAATTTTTTTCCGTCCAAATTCAAAGTTGCCCCTGCCCCCGAATTCAGGGTCCTGGTTAAGAACCTCTGCTAAAAGGGGTTATACAGCCATCCCTAGATTGGAATAGGCTACCTCCTACTTGCCCCATTGACATTTCTCCCCATCCAGTTTCCAAGCTTGCCCCTTAATTGGCTGCTCATTAAGCCCTGGTTTCTGGCTGCGTGCCTGTTGAACAACTGGCCTTTGCTCAAAATTCTGTCGAATGAGTTCCTCAGGCAGCCCTGAGATTTTCCAGGATTCTCTCACCATTGCCTCATACTGGGAAATCACCTTCTACCTACCCAATAACACCAACTCGGCAAGTCACAGCACCTTTGCCTCAGTCCCTATATACATCTTTGAACTAGAAGGAGCGGTCCTGAGAAGGCTGGGGTGATCTTTAAACTAGAACAGAGGGCTCCATAGCTCAAGGGTTAGAGCATTGGTCTTGTAAACTAGAATAGCCTGCCATGACCAGCATGGCTCCCTGGTGGAACCGTTGTGCTGTAACCAAGAAGTCATTGGTTTGATTCCCAGTCAGAGCACATACCTGGGTTGTGGGCTCGATCCCCCACTGGGGCACGTGCAGAAGGCAATACATTGATTTCTCTCTCTCTCTCTCTCTCTCTCTCTCCCTTCCTGTCTCTCTCAAATGAGAATTTTAAAAAACCCCAAAATCTAGAACAACCACAGGCTCACTCCTGGCCTTCATGCCCCTCCATTGGGAGGAGAGAAATCCAGTGAACTCAATAGAAGCCATTGTCTTTAGTGAGGAAGCACGCACAGCCCTTCCCAGAGGGATGGAACTGACCAAAGGAGCTCTTGGGAGCCTCCCTCATCCGGAGATTCCTGGCCTCTTTCTTAGCCTATTTCCTGTACTCTCCGGCTCCTGGGGCGCACTCACCCATAATTACGTAGACTGGGATCCACTGCAGAACAGAGAGGGTTTGGAGGCCCTCCTGAAGATTCAGTCGGAAGAGGAAGGTCATGATCGTGGAGCTGTTCTGTTGTGGCAAGAAGCCCAAACAGGAGGCCAGTGCCTCTAAAGCTGAGATGCTTACAGGTGCTTTGCTTTAATCTCTTATCACTGAATCCCTTCAGCTGCTGGAGGTTTGAGACGTGACCTCGACTTCCCTCCAGCCTTCCTGTTTGTCTGCCCCGCCCCAACTTCCTACACACCTCGGGTTTCAGATCCCAGTCTCTAATCTCCCTAATATACATATAGCCTTTCTCCGAGTGATTGCAATGAGGCAGAAATGGCCTTGGGGTGGTTCTAGCTGTGTGTGTGGAGGGGGGGATCCCTGATAAATTATTTAGAAAAAAGAATGGCTTAAGCCTGAAGTAAGACCTCTGGAAGCAACCTGCTACCTTTCACTGCTTCAGAAAAGGGACCTGGGACCACCTTTGTTTCTGCCCTTGTGGTTGCTCTTTGCCTCCTCCTGTCTTCTGCTGAGAGCCACCTCGTTGACCAGGGCCCTTTTCTGCATGGCTATCTATCCTTTCCAAATCCCTCCTTGTGCCTCTGTTCCCAGGGGCTGCATATCAGCAGCTAGACACCATATGATAGAGTGGGGAGAGCACTGTACAGAGAGCGGACCTGGGTTCCGGTCCTAGCTCCACCATGTTTTTGTCATGACACTTTTGGAAATTGTTCATCTCTGTAGATCTCAGTGTGGCCACTCTTGTTGTGAGGCAGTGTAATGGTTAGGGGCATGGACTTTAGAGCCAGATAGCCGGGGTTCAAATCTCAGCTCTACCACTTACAAATTGGTGAACCTCTGAGCCTCAATTTCACCTATCTGTAAAATGGCAATAATGATAGTATCTACTTCACAGGGTTGTCTGAGGATTAAATCAGTGACTGAATATAAAGCGCTTGGCACAGGGCCTGGCACACAGTTGGCATTATGTGTTTCCTGTTGTTATTATTTATTTAGTTCAATTAATGTTTATTAAATATCTATCTATGAGGTTTCCAGGGTAAGAGACTTGCTTCTGCATACCTGTCTTTGCAAAACTAAAGATTGTCCCCAGGTCCCAGACCACTGGGTTTATTGTTGTTCTGTAATTATCTATTGAGTGACTGCTGTTTGCCATACATTGTTGTAGGTGCTGAGGGTTCAGTGGGGAAGACAATGGATGTGATTCCTGCCTTCACTAAACTTATGATCTAGATGAGGATATAGACATCGTATGAACAAACAAAAAGTCACAAAGAACATCTGCACACTTGAATTTGTGATTAAGTGCCTTAAAGGAAAAGAGCTAGCATTCCCAGCATACGGCTTTAAGTATACAAAGTGCTCAAAAAGAAAAAAAAAATCTTTTTTAAAGATTTAATTTATCTATTATTTATGTATTTATTTAGAGAGGAGAAGGGAGGGAGACAGAAAGGGAGAGACACATCCATGTGTGGTTGCCTCTCGCAGGCCCCCACTGGGGGACCTGGCCCACATCCCAAGCATGTGCCCTGCCTGGGAATTGAACCAGTGACCCTTTGGTTTGCAGGATGACATTCAACCCACTGAGCCACACTGGCCAGAGCTGGGGTGGGGGGGAACTTCTGAATGTAATCAAAAGGGTTGCTAGGAAAATAAAATATAAAAATGATGTCAAGTGTCCTACAAGTGCAGGAAAATATCGATTCCTTAGCCTTCTCCAGGGAGATTAGCAGAACTCTGCCTTCCTTCCTACCTACTCACCCCCAACTCTGGCTTTCTGTGGGACCTCCTGACTAGACTGACTAATACAACTCTTCAGAGTTGTGCTTAGAGAAGTTTTTTGGCGTCTTGCAGGGGTGTGTTTTCATTCTCCAATGTCCCCTAGATGGCCATCTGACATGTCACCCTTTCTCTTTTTTTTTAAGATTTTATTTATTTGTTTACTTATAGAGAAGAGGAAGGGAAGGAGAAAGAGAGGGAGAGAAACAGTGATTGATTGCCTCTCCTTTGCGACCTGACTGCAGACCCAACCGCAACCCACGCACGTGCCCTGACCTGGAATCAAACCCTGTGACCAGCAACTTTTTGGTCAGCAGGAAGACATCCAACACCCTGAGGTATACCAGTCAGGGCTCCGCTTCCTCGTTCTTTACTTTACCCTAGTTGGCTGCGGTTCTTAAGCTGCTTCTTGGGGCCACTTGACCACATCCAGAGTGATGCCTACACAGAATTTGCGGGGGAAGGGGAAGAGAGGTAAGAGAGGCAGGCCTGACTCTTGTAACAGAAAACACAGGTGTGACGAGGGCTTCAGTGTCCAGGATAAACGGGATCCACACTGTCCAGAGCTCCGACTTTCCTTACAGATCAAGTATCTGTCCCCTTTGCTTTCAGATCCGTCAATGGAGGAGGCCTAGAAAGGATGCAAGGTCACACAGGACACCAGGTGCAGGGCAAGGAGAGACCAATTTTCAATTCTGTCGCCCTAACGCATGACTCAGGGCCTGGTAGAGAATAAGCACTCAAGTAGATGCTTCTGGAACAAAGGAAGGAGGTCTATTCTCCTGGTCCCTTTAGCAAGAGTGACTGGCAGGGCTGGGTCAGACCCCAACTGGCCACCCCTTCCTCCCCCAAACAGAGAGCATGCTGCCCGAGCTGTGGCTCTCCTGAGTGAAATGGACAACTGTAAAATACCATGGAATGTACAAAAAGCAGCCAGAAGAGAAGTAGGCCGGCAGACAAACCCTGAATGGCTGGCACTCATGATTTCTCGATTACAAGCCAACCAACCAAAAAGCAAAAGGTTCGCTGCCACTGAGTCAGCAGTGCCAAAGGAAAGGTGGCCAAAAAGCAGCAAAAGTCTGCCAAGTCCATTCACAAGCATTTAAGGCTGACACAATTCGAACCTGCAAGAAACTCACAGACCAGCCTGCGAGGTAGACGCAAGCCCAGATATCTGTATGGGAACCATGAGGTGCACGGGAGACCAGCGGCCACTAGCCCAAAGTGATCAGGGCAGGCTTGTTGTTGGAGGGGCTGCTGTGGCCAGCAGAAACGGACTAGGCACCAGGAGCGTGCAGGGCAGTCCAAGGAAGACTGCGATCAGTGTGGCAAACCAGAGGGAATGGGGAGTCTGTGATAAGCTGGGAAGCTAAGAACCTTCAAAGGAGTAACAGAAAAACAAAGAAAGGTCCTCACCGATGTGGCTCAGTGGGTTGGGCATCGTCCTGCAAGTCGAAAGGTCATCGCCGTTCAATTCCAGGTCAGGGCACATGCCTGGGTTGCAGGCCAGGTCTCTGTCTGAGGGCATGCTGTGCAACAGGCAATAGAACTTTAAAAAACATTAAAAAAAGAAAAGAAAAACAAAACAAAGAAAGGACAAGAATAAAGGAAAAGAAGGCCAAGGGGACCAAGGAGCTCAGAAGGAGCGGTGAAAGTGAGGGGAGCTCTGAGAAAGAAGCAGCCCCAGGATTCTTCTTCCTGGAGTCAAAGGTTTCCCTTCAGCCCTCAAAATGACTCATTTCCAGAAAGCTTCAGGTAGCTGTGGTTTTGCCATAGTGTCTTTTCTTCTGATATGCCCTCTTCTGACACACTCTTATTTGGTCGGGTGTTGCAACTACAGCTCGATCAAAACCATTTGTGGAGAATCTACTTAATGCCAGACACCAGCCTAAGGTACTATAGAAGAAACATACACCGTCCCTTCACTCACTGATTTTTTCTACTAGAAGCCTGGTATTGTTCTAGGTTGACAGTTGTGTGTATGCTCGGTCGGGGGGTGGGCAGGTAGGGAGTGAAAGAAGTGCCTGCATCATCAACACAAGGACTGGGGCCATGAGAGAATTGCGAAGAAGACAGAGGGGAAGGCTAGTAGCTGTGTGACCTTGGAAAAGACACTTTCCCTCTTTGAGCCTCATCTGGAAAAAGGGACTACTGACATTTATTTGCTCTGAGGATTAGTGGGTATCTGACACCCAGGAGTTGTTCTGTAGTACTCAGTAGACCTGTGGGGAGGTGGTATTTGCAATGGACTCTGACAGGCAGAGAAATAGGGAACAGAATGTTTCCTGTAGTGGCCCAGTGGATACAAACATCTACAAGCTTTGCTTTGGCACAGGGACCGGTTCAGTTTGACTGAATCCTCAGTTTCATGGAGGGGAATGGGGAAGAAGGCTGAAAGTTGGTAAGTAGGGACTGTTGGGGGGGGTATTTTTATTTTTTTAAGGATTTTATTTATTTATTTTTAGAGAGAGGGGAAGGGAGGGAGAAAGAGAGGGAGGGAAACATCAATGTATGGTTGCCCCTCATGTGCCCCCTCCTGGGGACATCGCCCACAACCCAGGCATGTGCCCCGAGTGGGAATCGAACTGGCAACCTTTTGCTTCACAGTCCAGTGCTCAGTCCACTGAGCCACACCAACCAGAGGAGATGTGTTTCTTAAAAATCTCTATGTGTACAGGTCAGTGGGTCTAGAATCAGTGAAAGTAGACCGAGGAGTGGTGGTTTGAGGAAGGATCTGTAAAGGATAGGGCACAACTGAGTGGCTATTTCAAAGTCTCCTAGAAATCACTAGATCACTTTTCAAGACAGGCAGGACCTGGGACATAGCAGCAGGTTGAGGTGACCAACCATCTCTGTTTGCCAGGGACTGAGGAGTTGCCAAGGACACGGGACTTTTAATGCTAAAACCAGGGTGGTCTTGGACAGACCAGGACAGCTGCCCTCCTAGTTCGAGCTCTTGTCCCTGTCTCCTGTACTTCGGTCCCCACACTGCTGCTGGAGGGTCACTGTCACACACACAGCTCTTAGTTTCGTCCCTGTTTCAAACCACTCCACAACACTGAATGCTTTCTTTGTCCAAAATCTCCCGTCACCTCTGGGATCAAGTTCGGACCCCAGAGCCTGGCAGCCGTAGCTGTGCCTATGCTGGGTTCTGCCTTCCTTGAAAGTCTCATTTCTCTTCACTGTCATCCCACGCCAGATACAGCCCCTTCCCCAAACAAGAGGTGCTGTTTCTTATTCTGGGCCTTCGCCCGCTGTGGTCGGTTACCACATGGGCCAAGTCCTGCTCCAGGCTTCAGCGCGCCATTCCCTGAGACTCTCTACCAGGTTTTCTCCTCTGGTTTCCCAAGACACGTCAGACACACTTTTGGGAGAGTCCATATCAGGGAGTTATTTTGGGAGTGTTGACCCCCCCTCCACCCCGCCCGCTTCCAGGACAATGCTTGGTAACTTTTGGTATACTTATATTGAAGAGTCAGAATATTGTGATTCGAAATTCAAAGGGGATGACAGACAGGGAGGTCCGTGGAAAGTCTCCTTCCCACTCCAGATCCCTGACAACCCAATGCCCCTTCTCCCACAGGGCTATTTTATGCACGCACAAGCAAATAATGTGATTTACTTTGTTAAATGAACCAAGGAACAAACGGTAAAAACCTGGAAGCAATCCAAATGTTCCAAATGTGGAGCTGGCTAAGTAAGCCATTATGTAGCAACATTATAAACTAATCTGCAGCCATTAAAATTATTGTCAGGTGGACTCGGGAGTCTATGACACATTAAAAGCAGCACATAAAGCGGGCCCCTCCATTGAATACCCTTTGTGCAAACGTGTTCTCTTCAGTGTCAGCTTGAAAGGTCCGATAGAGAAATGATTGCTGCTTGAAGGTGGAGGGATTCTGGGCTTTCTTTTATGTGGCATTGTTTGAACATGAAAAGAAAAGAGGCTGGATTATTGCGAATGTGCCTGATGAAGAAGCGCGATTCATCACGGGACTCATTCATGCAGTAATTCACTCCGCGAACATTGAATGCTTGCTTTGTTGAAAGGAAAACGGCTGAAACAATGCTAAGCTTCTTAGGGTGAGCACTACAGAGGCGGGGACGACCTAACCAGCTGCGATGGAGAGAGAGAGGGGTGTCGAATGCGATGAGCTCATTCCAAGACTTCAGTTGGACTTCAGG
>PVJI01002997.1:0-133153 GCA_004026765.1 Micronycteris hirsuta
TATTTCCTGTTAAGCCTGCCTGGACCCAAACCTTTCCATTTTACTCCTTTATTCCTGTTGTGTAGTATGCAAGCTTGAAGCAATGAGTGTGATTGTTGGATGCTTATGGTGCGGGCAAGCAGTGAACTCAAGTTGAGTGATAGACGAAATGAAGAAAGGTAAAAAGAAATGCAAAGATGAGAGAGAGAGAATGAGAATGGTGGGAGAGAGCAGACAAGACTCAGCTCACAGATTCAGCAACATGACTAGAAGTAAAATAACTGATTTTGGCCCTGGTAACAGTCTGGACTCCAAACAATTCTATCAGCAAATTCTCCCAGAAACGAAAGGATGAAAAGGAGCAGAGTTGAGCTGATATTTTATGTAGACTTGTCGGTGAGTTCCTTGAGCTTTTTGCAATGTAGATAGTATACTGCCTATTAGTTGAAAATCAATAACTACTTTCTAAATGAATGCTGAGCTGTGTTTCTGCTGTATATATCATGTAATTTAGTGTCCACTAACTCAGAAAAGTAGACATTATCTGAGTTACAGAGAAATAATCTAACTCATACACAGACCAGCCTAAAGAGCCATTAAACAGTAGATGGAGATTTCAAGTTCGGATCTGTTAAACCCCAAATCGGAGGCCTTCCTCATTTCCTATCACTATTTGATCTGCCACTAATGTGCGCCCTGGAAGAATAATTAGCCTTGTGTTTGCATATATTCAGACCAACTAGTCCACTGGAAGAAAATAAAGGTAGTCACATTGATTTAGTGTAAAATCTAATGGAAGCCAAGGAAGACTTTTAAGGTCCTTGCAAATCATAATAATTCTAATTGTGTTTCACAATGTAATGTATTTTAGAATTGCGTTTTCTGGCATGTTACTGTTGTTGTTGCTTAGGGAAAATCCAGGTTGGTGGGCTTTGTAAAATTTTCAACAGTGGTGATATATATGTGTTTAAATCCCTTTGCCTTATGAAATTGTATTGAGTCAAAACAGAAAATCGATGTTGTTAAATATTCAGAAAGTTTATCTTTGTTTATAAAAAATTTTACCTCTGTAATGGGCAGAAGTTTAAAACTTATCTGTCTGAAAAACTGAAATATAGGCATTTCCATTAAGGAAAATTTAAAACTATCAAAGTCTTTTTTTGTCAATTCAATCCATTTTGCCAAAAATTGCACATCCATACATTGAATTATCCCTGATAAAATTAATTTAAAAAAAAACAAAAACAACAAACCCTCACGAGCAAAAGTTCAGTAATGATCCCAATGAATACAGTCCTAGTCCATTTAGCTTCATTGATCAGGTAGGGAAGAAAACATTTCATAATTCCTGTTTTATATAGACTTGGTTTCCAGATAACATATTGGAAAGGCCTTGTTGCCTTTCTCCCAAAGGGATATTTGGGCAGGTAAGACAGTGAGGTCTGAAGACACCCCATTGATGATGTAGGACAGGCAATCGGCTTTCACTGAATATACCTTTGCGGTGCCATGTGAAAGCACTACCGCCTCTATTCTCGGCCCTCACTTTCCAGCCCTTCAAGTGTACTCACGGGGCTGTAGTTTTTCCCTTTGAGATTCAAAACATCAGGGTACAACCTGCTTATGTTCCCAGGGACTAAAAATGCTGGTAATCATCACAATGACAGCAATAGAGTTACTATCATAATCATTGCAAATATAATAGACGCCCTCTCTACTTCTGAAGGTTTTTTCCAGCATGCCAGGAGCTTGTAAAGATGCACCATTGTTTGTGATAAAACTTTGAATGGAGCTTAATTTCAGCTCTTCAGTGAAATTTTGATATAATGATCATCTGTTAGTGTGCATATAATTTTTAAAATTCTACAATACATAGGGTTTTGAAGAGTAGAGCAGTAAATTTACAAAGTTTATTCTGGCAATAGGTATTGTATATATTGTGCTATGTTTTGCAAATTATAATGTTATAACTTTTTGTGTCATGCAGGTGACTACATCCAATTCCATGCTTAAATTAAACACAATAAAATGACAGCATGCTCTTCTAACTATGTTTTTTATGACATTGATTTTCCTACTTCATGAATATTTCTCATTTCCTAATGTGCCTTTTGTAAGGCAATTATATTGAAATGTTCCTAGTCAAAATATTTTAAAATATACTGAATTATTTTTTTAAATCTGCTTTATCAATGTACATTTACTTCAAAAGTTCAAGTTCCAATTGTATGTTGAAAAAATTAGTGAAGGAACACATGTGAGTAAGATGCTTTTCTTGAGAAACACTAGAAAATTTATGTTCCTGTTGATTTGAAAGACATTTCTAGAGGCATTAAACTTTATCTTCAACACAAACCAGAGTATAAGGTATTTCGCTCTATGGTTTAAGGGACAGGTTCTGAAGCAGAGCGTCTGTGTTTAAGTTCTTCTGCTACCACTTGTATCTGTGTGGCGTTCAGTTCATCTCTTAATTTCTCCATGCCTCACACTTTCACATACTTTATCAAGAAAAAATTATGGAAGGAAGGGAGAGAGGGAGGAAAGAAGAAAGAAAGGAAGAGAGGAAGGGAAGGTCGGGGGGAGGGGAGAACTCATTGTATTCATCTAATAGGAATACCATGAGATCGAAAGGAATCATGCTTAAGACTGTGCTTTCAACAACGGGTGCGCTATATAAATTTATGCTGCTACTACCCCCATAAGGCAGAGATGATGACCATTGCGTTTGACGAATAAGCAATTTTGTGGACATTGAACTGTAACATTTAAAATCAAATAGTCTTTTGCTAGGAATATATTAAAATCCACCTTTCACTTTATATAAAGTCTGGTTTTAGGGAGAAATGTTTCTCTGTATTTAATGATACTGAAATTTATAATTCTTTTCAGTTACTTACAACATCAGCAATGTCTCTGTATCATTGATCTCTTACTTTAAATAATATCAGGAAATACAAAAGAAATAGTATCAGGTTTATGTTGGATTACAAATGGACTAAAACATGGATTTGAAATATGTCTTTTAATACTTTACACCTACCACTTTCTAATGAATGGTTATGGGCAAGAGATTTAACTTCTGTAAATCCTGATCCTCATCTGAAAAGTGAAAATAATGAAAACACTCTTCATGGTTTATTAACTAATTCAGTTGTTTTCCAGAAATATACTCATAATTGGATATTGAAATACATATGGATATGTTTTAGAGCTTTATTTACAATAGTAAAAAGTATCATTGAAAATATGGATATATCTCCCTTGATAGGAAAATAAATATACATTATTTTATTATTTTAAAAACGCTAGTAAACCAGAATGAATAGTTCTCTACAAAACCAAATCAACACAAACAATAATTATTTCTTTTCAAATGAGAGAGGAAATAATGCTCGCTCTCATAGAAGACGGACAGATAGATGTGTAGACAGACATAGACATGCAGTAGTGGAAATGGTTGGGGTTTCTGCAAGGTATTGGATAGCCAAGGTTAAACCCATCTTTGAGATGCAGTAAATGAAGTGTTTAGGAATGTACAGGGATTTTTTTTTATAGAAAAAGAAATATGAATTTGTTTTTGAAGGTTGAGTAGGAATTCCCAAAGCAGAAAAATGGAGAAAATTCAATTATGGCTGAGAGAAATAACAATTTTATTCAGGAACATTCAATCTGTTTTATGTTGTTGGAAAGTTTGGTTAGTTTTTTTTTTTTAATCTCATATTCTTTAAGTATTAGCTTCAGTTTATCTCTGCAAATGAGATGCAATTCTGATACTATTAAAAGTGTGAATCACAAAGATGACTGGAAAAGCTGCAGGTGTGAGAGAATCGGCCATGATAGTCTGAATAAAAATAGCCTGCTTTCCACGCATACATGCACGATTTTGCTCTCCTTTTCACCTCTTGTCTTAAATATTAATATTATCTAAATATTTAAAATTACTTTTATGTCCTGAAGTTATACAGATATAAATAATTAGGAACATATATTTCTACTTTGTACTTTATTACACAAATGATTTCAAGGGATCCTCAGGAAGTCTTGGAATCATGAACTGTTTGGTCCAAGTTTAATTACAAGATCTCATTCTCTCATCCCTCTTTCTTATGCTTTCATGCCCACTACACCTGTGCTTTAACCTCATTGATAAAATATATTGCATTCTTGACTGTATGTCAAGTTATCAATCAGCCCTCACTTCAGTTCCACCCCTTGGACCCAATATATCATAATTCCAATTTCTCTCTGGAATTGCCTCCTGCGATTCCAGAGTGCTGACCTATAACTCATCAACCCTGGACCATCTCTGTCTCCTCATCTCTCAGTTCCAGGAAGGATGCTGTGCACTTCTGAGAACTTACCTGAAACGCAGTAGCTGATGCCACCACCAATTTATGCTCTTCTATTCACGATGAGCTCTCTATCCTTTTCTATACTTTATTAATAGCAAAGACGGGACAGTTTCATGTCCTCATATAGTGTTTTAAGTAAGGATATGAGATTTGGAGTCAGAATAATGTGATAGAAATGCAACCTTGTTACTTAAGAGTGGTGTATCTCGGGACCTCAATATGCATCTAGGAATTAAAATTATATTCGAATGTGGATTCAATAGTACAGTGGAGGCTTTTACAACACTTTGCAGTATATATTAGATGCTGCTGCTCTTATTTTATTTCCCACTGTGGCTACCAAAAATATCTTTACTCCATTTGTTCCACATTTTCTCTTGTCCCTTGAATACCCTGGTGCTTCAGTGACAAAATAGAGGGCATCCCAACGGAACTCTGGGAGCTCTCTTCCCCCATTCGGTCGTTACCTGTTTCCAGACTTTCTTTGTCTATCCCAATGGGTAAAAGCACACGACTCTCTCTGGCTAGTCTCCCCACGTGTGCTTCATACCCTGTGTCTGGTTCACCCATTATCTTGCACATGACTTTTTGAGGAAGGATTTCGGAGGGTAGGGTGGTATTTCAATGTGTTTTTAATTTTATGAAGTCTATACAAATGCAGTATTTTTTAAATGACCAATGCCAAACACCTCAGGATGGTCACCTGCACGTCATTATACTGATGACATGTCTCTTCCTCATCATACTGATTGCACCCATCGTTTTTCTTCCTTCTCCATCCCTCCTCCCCTGCACTCAGCCTTCTGTGCTTATTAAAAGGGCTTGAACCAACAACACAGGTAATTCTTCTGATAAATCTGATGGAATTTTAAAATGCCCACCTTTATTAAAATCCCTGTGTTTATTTCACATGTGCTAAAATGCAGGTGCTTTATTTCTTAGAAAACCGTGGCTCCCCACTGAGAGCAGATTTAATCTTGTTTTAGACACATTGTCAATTTTGGCTATGCTGTTATCTGGCTCACCGTACATCAATAGGAGTCAATTATCTGGGTCAAAAAGGGATTATTTATCTGCTATAATACCAGCGTCAGATGACTGAACTTAAGAGAATAAACATCTAAAATGGATCTAATGATTAGTATCCTCAGTGCTTATTCTTCATAATGTAAGAAACTTTAATTATGTTCCAGTCATACTAAGAAGTAAAACATGTGATACACTTTCAGGGGAAAATATCATTTTTTAAACTAGTACCCGACTGAAGATGTGAGATTCGGTTACCTCTCACCACCCAGGGAATCACGGTCCTTTCTTCACACTCTCTAGACTGTGACTTTATTTAATTCCCTTTCATCCTGACCCTTCTTTGAAACTATTTTCCTTCCCCTTAAATTTTATTTCTAATTATCAGAAAGTTATCTCTAACTGTCTACTGCAAGTTTGAGCTGCTATAAAGCTGTCTCAAACTCAGTATGAATCAACTAAACTCATTTTCTCCTTCTGCCAGGTCCTTTGAACATACCAGCTCATTCCGGGCTCAGGACAACTTCATTTCCCCCTTGCTGTGGCAGCTGGTGGGATTCTCCTACCTCTGTTGTTGCCTGTGTTTTTGCTAAAAACATCCCCACCCCTTTGCCAGACCTAGCTTTATAGGACTTTACTCTAGTGCCTCTCAATGTGGGAGAAAAATGCTTCTCAGTTTATATTAATCTAGACAATCTGAGCAGATTATTTAAGAACCATTATGTGACTCTGTTACTCCTATTTTTCTCCCCTGATGTGAGAAGAGGTCTGTCCCAGTTGGGAACTACTATTTCATCCTAAGTTCTAGAGTGAAGGACCATGAAACTTAGACCCTAAGATCATCCCTGAGATGAAGTCAGTGTGCTGTAGTTATTTGTTTACTTATAGACAAACTAGTCTCTTCTTCTACACATAGTCATTATTTCATTGAATACCTTCATCATTCACTCAGTTACCTACACCTGAAACAATGGAAATCATTTTTTACCTCTGTTCTTTACTAATCACGTGCAGTTAATATTCTAAATAATGAATAAAGCTAATAACATAGACTCTGGAGCTAATTATTTAGGTTCAGATCACAGCTCTATGGCCTTGGGAAAGTTTTTTAAGCTCCTTGTGCCTCAGTTTCCTCATTTTCGAATAGTAACATATGTCTGTTATCATAAATACTGACTGTACATCTGTGATTTCACTCTCATGTACCCGCTTCTCTGTCCTTGTCACCCTGAATTAGCTAGGCTAACATCAACTTCATTTTCAATATCAAATTGTTTCCTGACATATATACTCAGCAACCTCATTATCTCCTTCAATCTTTTACTTTGCTATTACTAGAATAATCTTTCAAAAAAACAGCACTGATTATATTACTCTTTCCTTTAAAATATCTGAAGACCTTCCCTAGCCAGGCAGTTTAGTTGGTTAGAGCATCGCCCCAATATGCCAAGGTCACGGGGTTCAATCCCCGGCCAGGGCCCTGCAAGAGTCAACCAATGAATGCATAAATAGGTGGGGAAATGATTCGCTCTCTCTCTCACATTAATGAAAGTAAACAGACAGACACATAAAATACTGGAAGAGAGGGTCCAGAGCCACTGCGGTGCAACGCCCTGCACGAGGTTCCGCTGCTCTGTGTGCAGGTGTCTCCTCTCTCATCGTACAGGCCAAACCTAGAGGAGGGTTAGGATGTAGATCCTGGGCCTCTGAATCCACAGCCTGCATTTTTCACCCGTGTTCTCAAGTCGTCGAATCTACTGTGCCTTTAGTACAGCACCTATAATCTCTTTTGTTTCTGAGAAACTTAAAACAGGTATACTCTTGAGTAGTAAATTTAACGTTTGCCAAACATGTGCTTCCCTTTACCTTTGTTGACATAATTTAAAATAAATAATTATTTAAAGTAAGTTATTCATGATATATTACAGTAATCTATACACACCTTTAGAACCAAATATGTCCTACAATTAAACTACAGTTTATCCTAGGACACAATTTAGGGCTTTACATAGTTGTATTTCACATTTGAGTTCAGAGCTCATGCTTTTTATTATTATATCAGTATGAGTCTTGGTCTGTATGCCTTTTCAAAACAATTATATCTCTACCTTTAAAAATTCATTATTTCAATTATATTGGATAGAAGGTAGAATAAAGCACATGAATAAATTGATTATTTGAAATAAAGTGGATGTGCTTTAATTGGCTATCTTAGTCTAATGAGTTTTAAATAAACAACTAGACGACATGGTATGTTTTTCCATCTATGCATTTGTGCCTATCATTTGACAGGAACTTTTTGAATTTCCATTGGAACACTCTGCAAAATTTTTCAAAAGAAAAGTGATTAACCATACAAATTCATTGGAACTCAATTTTGTAATTGTCTTTATTCTGCTATAATTGATATTACTTCTTATTTTTTAAGCAATAGATGGGAAGGGTGCTTGTATTTTATTTATAATTGGATTTGAGATGGATTTACCTCCTACTGTTGATAACCAGTATCTTATCCAAAAGCAGTAGGGAAAAAATCTGCCTTCTACTAATTTTTAATTTTTGAACATTAGTATCTTTATTTCAGCAGGAGACTTGCTCTATAAATGGCAGAAACAGATGCATATCACCATGTAAAAGCAGGTTGGCTCATTTTAAGATGCTGTGAGAAACTGGTATTTTATTACTTAAGCACATTATCTTCACCTCAACATCATTACACAAAGTCCTTCTGGAAATTTTAGTAAATGAATTGGATCAGATGGGAAATTCTGTAATTAGCCCTGGCTGGTGTGGCTCAGTGGGTGGAGTGTTGGCCTGTAAATCAAAGGGTTGCCAGTTCGATTCCCAAGCATAGCACATGCCTGGGTTGCGGGCCAGGTCCCCAGTAGGGGGCGTGCAAGAGGCAACCACAGGTTGGTGTTTCTTTCCCTCTCTTTCTCCCTCCATTCCTCTCTTTCTAGAAATAAATAATAATCTTTAAAAAAGGAAAATATGTAATTATTGAGCACACTTAAAATTAGACAATTTTTTTAAACCTTACAACTGAAAAAAAGTGATCTTAGTAGGAAATTCATGGGTAATATAGATGATATTATGTCATCCACTTGTTTATTAATATCAATATTAGATTTTGAGGAAGCTTTGATGTTAAATATGCTACTGGTCTTAAGCATTAATTACACAAAAATTCTAACTCCAATGATGGCATATAGAATATCTTGAGCATCAAATAGCAGTAATTCTGTAAACTGTGGGGTTTTACATATATATGTTGAGGTCTTAGGTATAAGCTTTATATTATTTGAAAAAATACAGATATGTTATGCTTTTTATTGTTTTTGTTTTGTTTTGTTTTGTTTTAGAAGCTACCTTTAGGGAAAGAGAACTGAGCTAGGCAAAAAGAAAATTCTGGATTCTAGGCCTATGTTTGTCACTGACTCCCATTTATGGGTCTCTTTTTCGCATATTTTGAATGAATTCTTCAGCCATTGATATATCTGCGCTGCCTTCCCTCTGAATTTCATTAAGTGTCGTCATTAACGAATGCTCTGAACTAGTATTGCCAGTCTATTTCTTGATAAAATAGTCACTGAATATTAAAGAATCAGTAAAGTATAAAATTTCCTGTCAACTTAAATTTTTCTCCAAACTTTTCTATTGTGCATTGTATGAAAGATTATAAAATAATTTGTCTTCTAGTATCCAGAATAAGGTATCCAAAGGAGTTCAGTATTTCAGCTCTACATTGGAATTTAAATTTAAGTTGTCCTAGAAAATATTTTATTTCAGTGCCAGAATATATAGCCTATGCTAATTTTCATGACTAAATTAAATAATACACACATTTTCTTCCTTTTTTCCCTGTAAAATGTAACTATGAAGTGTTGTAGCTGTTATGCTCCTTGGTTTTCTTCATGCTAAATGTACCTGCTAATTCATTCATTTAAAACCTTTCTATTTTAATAGTTTTCTAAGCAAATTCTGGAAAAATGTAATTCTAACTGAAATAGTTGGCCATAACATGAAATTTTAATTAACATTTTAATGAATGACTTTAGTGAAACTCACAAGGATGATGCAAGTGATGAAAACTGTAATACACAAAAGAAATTTATTTTTCCTTTTTATTGAATTTATTAAGATGACATTGGTTAATACAATTGTATAGGTTTCAGGTGGACAATCCTATAACACATCATCTTTATATTGTATTATGTGTTCACCACCACAAGTCAAGTCTCCTTCCATCACCATTTGTCGCGGATTTCGACCCGCAAAATCCATGGGGGGACAGCCCCGATCACGTGAATGAATCTTACCCAGAGACATGCTTGGAGATGAGAATCTGGCAGCCACGGGTCTCTTCCACCATCTCCATTTCGGGAAAAAGACCTCATGGGTTGCTTAGCCGGGGCTTTTATTAGAGGCATTAAGACACATTTACATTGGATTGATTATTCATGGGATTAAGCAGAACAGGGGTAGGATTACTCATAGCAGGGCATCAGGATGTAAATTCAGGTCCGGTGGCAGGCAGGGCCAGGTTAAAGTAATATGCAGGGGTCGGCAAGCCAGAACTTTTTAAGATACATCTTTGCCAAATTCCTATTAGAGAATTCGCATTCCACAGACATGATCCACACTTGCTCACACGGGAATCACACGGAGCTGTGCTCAAAACGTGTAAATTCTCAGGACTGCGTGTTTACACGCATGTGGAAGTCACTGACACAACCATTTATCCCTCCTTTACTCTCTTCTACCTCCCTCCCTCCAGAAATTTAAATAGTTTGTACCAGGAATGATGCAGGTAAGCCAGGATTCTCAATTACAAGCACAGACCATGAGGACAAGCTCTCACCCTGATAAATTCTCACCCTCTCACTATGGCCAGCGATGTCTGACCATTGCTATTGGTTTTTTGTAGGATCTGCTCGCTCAGTAATTTAGGGAAGAAAAAGAAAACAAAGTTGGAAAATTAAAAAAACACAGAGTCAGAAACAATAGCTGTTTGTTTTAGCCATAGAAGCTATTAATTCCATTAATTTCATGAAATGTATCAAATCAGTAAGAAATAAGTAAAAAATAAAAAGCTGAAGTTGATATAAAAAGCTGGAGAATTTTTTTAAATGTTTCAACTTCTATATGAAGCCTATTTAGATTTTTTCAGAAGTCTTTTATTTGAAATCCTGTGATTATTTATTTTAATTCCACATATGTATATGGTATTAAAATCTATTTTATTTATAATATGTCATTAAAATAAATATATGAATTTCTCATGTTTGCTCATGATATCACAGATTAATAAAAATTATCTCCAACATGAACTAGACAGTTTTTAAACAGTGTAAAATTCATTGTGCTCTCTGCATAGTCATCTATGTGAGCTGTTAAAACAGCACAAGGTTCAAGTTCATTCTACTGTCACGGGGATGTTGCAGGCGTGCTCCATTCTTCACAGAGTTTAAGCGTTCAGTGTTTCTCCAGCTCTGTACTCTGTAATTAACTGAATAAGACTTCCTATTTATTCTCATTGGATTTATTTTATGACATAAATTTATATCTTAAAAAAATAGCATCTAGGCCCGGCTGGTGTAGCTCAGTGGATTGAGCGCAGGCTGGGAACCAGCGGGTCCCGGTTCGATTCCCAGTCAGGGCACATGCCTGGGTTGCGGGCCAGGTCCCCAGTGAGGGCCATGTGAGAGGCAACCATACATTGCTCTTTCTCCCTCCCTTCTCCTCTCTCTGAAAATAAAATAAATAAAATCTTTAAAAAAAAAGCATTTATTTATCAGTGCATCTCATATATTTTTTAAATGCAAAGCAAATTTTCTCTGTTGATTTGTTGTTCTTAGTTTCAGATTTGAAACTACCTAACCTTCACTCTGTTTCCTCGACACATGCATTATTTTGAAATATGGGACGGTTGTGAGAGTATAAACCATCATTATTCATATTCAAAATATTAAAATGATTTTTAAAGTAGTCTAATGTAAAACTGTGTCACTAGATTGGCCATTCAGTTGAAATTAAATACCGCAAAGTTCAGTATTCCTTAAAGTTTTCACTTCGAAAGTCTACCTGTGTATATAATAATACCTGTTCAAGACAGTTTTGAAATTTACCTTCTCCACTGTTCTTACAGATATTTTATATTCTACACTGTTTTCAAACAAAATGGCATTATACAGCTTTATTATTATCTTCTTCTCCAGGTTTATTTCTGAATAATATTTTCATATTTCCCAAAAATCAAAATGATAATTTTCCATAATTAATATAATTACTGAAAATAGGCTCAAAATTCTGAAGGCATTCCTTTTGGAGAAATTACAAATATGATTTTGATACATGACCTCTCCTTAACGTTTCCTCAAATTTTGCAGTTATATTCATAGGTACCTGGTCATCAGAAATGCATCTGCATTCACAATAATATGTGTATAGGGATATAGACGATAACACTATTCATGATCATCAAACCTGGAAATTAACTGAATGCCCAGGAAAAGCAGAACAGATAAATAAATCATGATGTATTCACTAATGGGATATTATAGCATAACAAAAATGAGCTACATACAATTTTGCCCAAACTTACAAATGTGTTAGGGAAAAAGGCACAGACACAAATAAATCCCTAGTGTGTGATCCTTCTCATATACATTTTAAAAACAGGATTTAGGCCCGGCTGGTGTAGCTCAGTGGATTGAGCGCAGGCTGGGAACCAGAGGGTCCCCGTTCGATTCCCAGTCGGGGCATATGCCTGGGTTGCGGGCCAGGTCCCCGTGAGGGCCATGTGAAAGACAACCATACATTGTTCTTTCTCCCTCCCTTCTCTCTCTGAAAATAAATTAAAAAAATCTTTAAAAAAAAAAAAAAAAAACAGGATTTAGGAGTGTCCTTTTGGGGGCAGTGACTAAAAGTGGTCACGGGGCACTTCTGAATTAGAGATAGGCTTGGAGTTATGTTTAGGGTTAGTGTGCTCGACTGGGAGCTTTTTAAAATTAATCACAATTCTGTTCACCTAAAAATATTGACTTCCACAAATATTGTACCTTTTTTTGTATCTATGTTGCACTTTTAAAAAGCGTTAAAAACGATGTAAAACGTCTAGAACCGTTTGACATGTAGGAGATACTGGTAAATGTTTGGTGACTTCCCAGTTCCTTATAAATTCTGAAGATGCGGAAATGCACACTGACACAGTCTCTTTGGCCCAAGCTCCGCCACTTTTTAGAAACTCAATTGGTTTCATTTTCCTGTACTTTTGTGTTTAAAAAACAAAATGTAATTTACTGATATACTACATTCCAGTAAGAGTGTCTGTGAAGAAAACTTGTAAATGACATTGAAGTATAGAGCACTAACTTTGGGACTTAGAAATGACATTTCAGAGTCCCAGGGGGATTATACAGAGCCCACTCAATATAACTCACTAGAAATGCAGTATCTGGCCTGACACAGATTGGTTTTGAAGTTCTCTGTGATGCATTTTCAAATTTTAAGAGCTATGCTGTATTTTAAGCTTTTAAAATTTTTAGAGTGCAGTTGCCAGTTCAACATTGTGTGGTCAAAGTTCAAGAATGACATAAATAAAGAACCTGTGCTAATCGAAAATAAACCCTGTAAGTTTTATTAGTAATGTAGCATTTACATAATTCTTACTTCCCTGAAAAATGCATATGTATATGTTGAGTTTCTGATTTCCTCCATTTATGTACACATATATGATAAAAATGTATGGATTTAAAATTTAGATTTCAGCAAAGTTAAATAATAGTTATAATAACACATATACATATGTTTCATCATGGTATTCATAGAAATCAAAATCTTTGATATATTCCATATATATATACATATTCTAGACATAATATCACCATTATTTAGTTTAAAAATGATGTTTTACTTAATTTTGGTGATAAAAATATTATTGTTTTCCTCAATGATTTATTATTGAACTGAATTAATTTTAAAAATATAAGTAAAGGATATAGGCAATGTGCAAAGTTATATTTTATAGGCACACATTAATTTAGGTTTTTAAGTAATTAGTGATGATAGGAAAAACCCAGGAGTTTTTGCATACCCTCTCCCATTGTTTTTTGGGGGTATATAGTTTTGTTACATAAATATAGAATATATATGATCAAATTAAAAAATCCTCAATGCAACTCAGCATGTACAGATATTTATATTTGTACATTTTGTAAGACACACACAAATCAGTTGGGGCTGGCTTATATTAAATAACAACGATAAAAGTGAGATCTCTTGTAATTACATATTTTGTTTTACAAGGCACTAACAATTTTAATTACAAATATTCAAGATTGACCCAATTTTACACTAATCCTCATGATATTTAATTTATGAATTGGCAATGTGCTTTATTTTATGCTGTTTAAATGTCACATAATCAGATTTAACTGTGTGTAAAAATTGGTCCCTCTTGGCAGTGAAAAGTAGACTATTAGTGAGAAAAATGTTCTTAATTCCTGTAGGATTTCTGCTTTATGATATTTACCAATCACAGATGCTCATTTTAAAATATTAATCAACATGAGGACCATTCATTATAAATGATTTCCAAGAGAAATTAGATAAAATGTAAATAGTAAAGTACTTAATGGTAATAAATGAGAAATAGTAAAAAACTCTCCTGTAAACAAAGGTAATAAAAATTACAGCACGGTGCTAAACTTAACTGAATGATTATTTTGAGTCAATCTGGTAGATATTTTTTAATCCATTCACATTTATTCTAGAACTGTTCTTAGACCATTGCAGGGACTTAATTTATGATAATAATTGAAATTGGCATGTTTGAAAATAAAGCACTCTATTAAACTCTTTTTTTAAACTCTTGACATAATAACTAACTCTACAGATTATATCCATTTATTATTTTTAAAAGTCTCCTTATAGGGATATTATTTCATTATGACATCTGACTGCTATGTGGCATAATTATACAATAATTTTTACCTATATTTCCTAAAGTATGTATTTTAAAGTTCTGGTGATGTAATTTCCTGAAAGGTTCCCCTCATGGTTCCTTTTCTCTTTTTCTCAGACCATACCTTCTATCAAAATCAGGCACATTCCCATTTTACCTCCAACTTCAGAGTGTACTCATTGTTCCATTACATCTCTCTCTTGTTTCCACACTGGACATACTTATCAAGTTTATTAGAACATTTCATTTAAACTAGTATCATAGAGTCCTGTCTAATCTCCTTTAATTTTTTATGTCCGAAAGTGACTTCTCTCACGGCAATCACAGTGAACTTGTTAAAACATGAACAATCCCGTTTGCCCTATTGAAGCCTTCCAATAGATTAGTGGGTCTTCTTCTCCTTAAAATGCATCTTTATGATAATAATCATTCTCTTCCTTTGCATTAAGTATTTGCAGCAGTTCCCCATGCTCTCAAGCAGGCCTTGCCTAACACGACTCAGCCTAGGTCCCCCTTTCTAGGAGGTACTACAGTTAAGAGCATGAGGACATGACCTAGGCAGCTACCCATGTGAGAACTTGAAGCTGCATCACCATTTCTCCATGCTAGAATATAAACTCCGTTAGGGAAGGAACCTAAACTAGTTTGCTTACTGTTTGACCCTCAGCCATCTTGACCAATGTCTGCCTCATAATAAGACTATAAAAATGTCATAGAATGCATGCATGAATAATGATAAATATATTCTTTATAAAGTTTAGTTCTAATGAGAATGGTATAGATTTTTAAGCTATTTACTATATCAAAACCAACCTGATTACTTCCATGTCTTTGATGCATGCATATTAAATAAATGTAATTGGAAATTATATTGAAAGTGTACAAATAATACAGATTTCATTTGTTAAAATTGAAGTTTCTGGAGTTCCCCTGGGAATTTACTTAATTTTTAAAAATTTAACATTCTGTAACAATATTATTACAAAATACAGAATTTAAAAGAAACTGAGAAAGATGTAAAAACAGTTTAATACATCATATTTTTAAGCAATAATGCAATAGTCTTTATTATGCTATATGTAACATTCATTTTATTAATATTAAACTATTTTTCATTTATTTTCATTGAGGTATAATTGACGTAACATTATATTTGTTTCAGGAGTACAACATAATGATTTGATAGTTGTATATTTTGCAAATGATCACCATAGTAAGACTAGTTAGTATCTATCATCCACATAATTACAAATTTTTTTTGTGACACCAAATCTTCAGATTCTGGGATTTCACAAACATTTTATTGCACATTGCAGGCAGAACACTGCATTTTTTTTTCTTTAGCAGAACCCTACTTCCTTCCAACTTTACCTGCAAACTGGCATTCTGACTACATTCCGCAGCTTTATGGCCGCCATAGGATGCGCAGCTTTCCCAGTGGCCACTGGTGGCAGTCCCATCAAGTTTTGCAGTGACATAACAAAGATCACAAGCCTTCAAGGCCACATTCCTTGTTCCCCTGCTGTCTAATGCCCAAGTAATACGTCATTGACATATATTTTTGGTTTTGTTCAAGTATCTCTTCAATTTCAAGATTTCACTAGTATTTTGTCTATTATCTACATGGAAGACTAAGCTGCTATTACAAAAACAAAACACAAAATAGAGTTAGTTAAATAATAGCAATTTATGCTTTCAGGAAATAGTCCAAGGATAGGCTGGAGGTGGTGGTCATAGAGGAGGTGGATCTAGGGCAGGAGAAGGCTTTGTAATCATTTTGGTCATGCCACCATGCCACTGTATTTCTATCTGATTCCACTAAAGTTATTTCTGTTATTCAGACAACAAAAAGGGAGAAAAAAATGGTTCAATCCATGAACTTTTTGATTATTAAAATATCTATTGGATATCATTTATTTAAAGTTACTATTAAAACTCTTGGCTTGGGGTGAGGGAACTATCTATTGGTAATTGAATATCTATATGCTGCTTCAAGTCTCTTAGCTTCTTGGTAGGTACATTTGTCTATGAAAATAGGGGTGGCCAATAGAAAAATTAGAAATAATTCTATCTCATCTACAGAGAGGCATTTAGGGGACTATACTCAAAACTGTAGTTTGTTCAGCTCCTGATGCATTACCAGGGAAGAAGGACATTGAGATGAAGTGACAAAAAAAAAATCCCAAGACTCCTAGTCCCTGAGGTACCACATGAGCAAGGTGGAGATGCTGTGGAGAGTCATCAGAAATATATCAGAATGTACGTTAGTATACCATAACTCTTACAAGTCTTTGTAGATATCTAAGGATTTCTTTGTACATCCACATATTCTTGCATATCCTAGTACATAATTGGTAAAGGAAGTGAGGTACTACGATTGGTAAAAAATGTAACACTGGTTGAATGGTCAAATTGCAGAAACTGAGAGAAATGATAATAGTGGCAGAAAAGATAGAACTCAATGTAATAGAAGAGGGCTGTCTCCCATGAATAGTTGGAAGGAAGGCTATTTGTGTTGAGTTTGTGCCTTCAGGGAAAGAGATGGGAAACAGAAATTTAGTAACTTATCCTACTGACCATCCTGTCCCTTAGCAGTGGAAATTCGGCAATGGCCTCCTGCCCGCTTCTTGGCCTCTCGCCTTATGCCAAGGTGGGGCAAGTGTCCTAAGAGAATATAACAGCAACAGAGGGCCGACTCACTGATCCTAAGTTCTCCCCTCATAGGAGTGCGGCCCTATAGGTTTTATTCTTCTGACACACACAAATTTGTGCGTGTGCATTGTGTGGGCGTCTGACTTTTCTTAGTTGTTCAATGCTAGAACGGTGGTAGAGTAAAAGCTCTTTCATCTTAGGAGAAATAGAAATCTAAAAGTTAAAATATTTTAGAATGTTGTAACCAATCAAAAATTTATTATAAATCAGGACTTTAAAAACATGTTTGCTGATCTTTTCCTAAAAGTAGTCCCCTGGGAGCCCCAAAACCACTTTGAGTTCACCAGTCACAAACACTGCACACATTTATTCTTCTATGAATCTCCCAGGATAAGAACCCAAGACTCCATGGATCTGTGCTTAGTCCACAGAGTTAGTTAGCAAGAAGCAAAATGTGTTTGAAATATCTACAAGTGTCCCAAATTCTAGTGTGTTTATGGGAATAGAAGGAAGCAATTGAAATTTGTTATTGTAGAAATAGAGGTATTAGCCATTTCTAGTTGAAAACATTTCTGTAAGTTCCTTAAGTCAGAGAAATATGCAAAAAGTTCAAAGGTGTAACACAAGAATGTCAAATGGTAATTTCATACCAAATAAATGTAAGCATGATAGTGTGTGTTTAATATTTGTGAATATTAATAAGGAAGTAGTAGAATATACATAGGTGATTATGAATTTTTGGCAGATGGTTTATAATGCATATGTATGTGGGTAAATAAGATTAACGAGATAAATATGAATAGATCTAACAAAAATATAAAGGTCTAATTAATGGCGCCAATCATCACAATAACTAATTTTAAAAAGTTTGAACGTATGTGCCAAAATGATAAATTAACCACATGTTCCAAAGAATAAAATCAACTGTATGGGTTCAATTCCTCATCTCCATGCAGATGAAACATCTAGATACCATATTAATTATCATGAGATTCTGATTAGGCAAAAAGGAACATCCAATAAGACTGAGATGCAAGGTCCATATATCATGATGACAGAATAATGACTTTGGCAATGCTGGTCATGTGAAAGCAAATGTGTGTATCATTCCCCTGAAGGAAGTTAAGTTTGAAGTATTAAATGTGTGTGAAAGTCACAGAGCTGTGCAGCCACTAAACCAAGTAACTGAAACACTTGCTCAGGGTTGGCAAACTTTGGAATAAAAATCAGTTCCTTGACCTGACGTGAATGAATTGGCTGACCACCTGATCTTGCAGGAAAGGCTGTTATGAGATTACAGTTACCTTATCCCGAGATTACTAGAACACTTAGAAGGCTTATAAAGTATAATTATTTTTGTGAATTCCTTAAGTAGCAGGGGTCTGAGGCTCTTCCTGGTTGCTTCTCCTGGTGTGGGACCACCCTGAACCGGGGCGAGAGTAGTTGAGACCCCATAGTTCTCACCATGATGTGTCCACAGGAGAGCCTCCGTTTGAAGGCTGTGGTGTTAGGGCAGGAAAAGAGAATCCCTGCAACTTGACACTACTCACTTAGGACTTAGCCTCTCTAACATGTTCAAATGTCATCTCCTGGAAGAATTCCTTCTCACCTGGGGGAGATTGATCTTTGATCATTTAAGACCATCAACTGATTTGGATGAGGCCCACCCACATTATGGAGGGCAATCTGCTTTCCTCAAAACCATCAATTTAATGTTACTCTCATCCAAAAGGCCCTCAAAATAATGTTTAACCAATCTCTGAGCACAGTGGCCCAGAAAATTAGACACCTAAGATAACCATCACAATCATCAAAGCTGAATCACTTTCTTATATAAAGATATAAATGTAAATTTTAAAATGTTATGCTTGTCTTCCAAATTGAGCACTAGTTCTAAAATCTATTCAAACAAAGGGAAGAAAGAAAAATAAAAATCTATTTAATAGCTGATGTAAATAGCTATAGCTGATGTAAATAGCTGAGGTATTTTACTTGAACTTACCATTTTGATTCACTGAGTTGTAAATGGTGAATATATAAAATCAAGAGATCTTTAGATATCTGGATAAGTTGTTTTTATGAAAAATCAGATCCATCACCACTTGGCAGCAACTGACCCCCTGCTTTAGATTGTCATACTGTTTTATTTGCCAGATTCCCCATTGCTCTATGATAAGGTTAATATTGGGTTAGGGTCAGTTGCTCATTATGATCTTACTTGCAATTTTCTTTTCTTATACTCAGTTGATTTAGGTTAAATGATTATTCCACGGAGGTATTTCAGCAATTTGCATTATATAGGAAACAAAATCTTGAAGGTATTAGAATTAATTTATTTTAGAAAAATAGGAGTTCATAAATTCTTATTGGATTTATTGTCCTGTTTTCTGAGACCAAAAAAGATCCTTCTAATTTGGAAATTTTCTTTGAAGCTACTTGAAATATTCTTTTCTTTATAATACTCCCATAGAACATCACTAGTCTTTCAACTTCGATCAAACCTTTAATAGCAGTCAGGATCAACTGAAATGATGAATTAAAAACAGAGCATCAAGCTGCTCTTTAACATCAAGGCTCATTTAATGCAACCGATCACTATGAAAGCAAACAATGGACAATTAAAAAGAGATCCTGTCCATATAATGTCTACCTAGTATTTTAATTGTCTTCATTAGGGATGCATGAAAAAGCCAAGATGTGTTGTGGCTGTGGAAAGTAATGATCCAAGATGCAAATATATCAACATAGGAGAAAAATAGCACATAAAAACCACCTCTGAGTTGTCACCTGGAATTAGAAGCACCTTTCCATGACATAAAATTGTCAAACCTTTGATTCAGCTATTAAATGTGCAGATGATTAAAGTACAGGCTGGTCAAAGAAATCCAATTAACTGCGTAGATTAGTCTCAGAAGTGAGCTAGTGCATTACATGTATTGTGAGCAGCCTGAAATGCTCCACACTGAGAAGTCTTGATGCTGAAGGAAGATGCAGACAGCAGGCATTGTAATATAAGCCGTATTCATTAAGACTAAATGTTTCCAAACTGGATAAATTGGAATTTCCAGTCTCTGGACTATTGACATTGGACCAGTTAAGAGAGAGAGAGAGAGAGAGAGTGTGTGTGTGTGTGTGCACATGTGACAGGGGTAGATCGGACCTGCCAATACCCGTGGGTGACCGTGACCCAATGCGTGTATGAATCTCATACCGAGATACGCGGGGAAAGAGAGACTGGGGCCACGTGGCTGATTCCTCCCATCTCAGGAAAAAGCCCAGTGGCTTGTCCAGCCAGGGTTTTTATCAAGGGCATTAGCACACATTTACATAGGATTGATTATTCATGGGATTAAGCAGAACAGGTAGGATTACTCATTAGCAAGGCATTGGATGTAAATTCAGATCCGGTGGCAGACAGGACCAAGTTAAAGTAATATGCAGGGGTTAGCAAGCCAGAACTTTTTAAGATACATCTTTGCCAAATTCCTATTAGAGAATTCCTATCCCGCAGACATGATCCACACTTGTTCACATGGGAATCACACGGAGCTGTGCTCAAAACGTGTAAATTCTCAGGACTGCGTGTTTACACGCATGTGGAAATCACTGCCACATGTGTGTGCATGTGTGTGAGTGTGTGTGAAGCTGCCCTGTTCACTGTAGAACTTTCAATAAAGAAAAACCCCTAGGTCTTGTCAATAACCCCCATAGGGAAACATCAGCTCTAGTTGAGAAACATAGTTTAATATTATATCTTCTTAGATATTAGAACACAATCCTATGAGTATTTAAATATAGGAAATATAAACATGCACAATAAATATATTTCAAGAAAATATGAATTTAAAGGAATAACTTAAAATTTAAGATCTTAGAACATGGACCAGAGGGTACATATCTGAAAGTATGACAGTAACTTAAGTTTTATTGTATAATGACTTATAAAAGTCATGTAATATACAGGCAGTGTGCTAAATATTAAGATACATAAGAATAGGAAGGCAAGCTTTTGTTTGCAGATTGGCTTGGTCTTATTTATTTATAATGAGTTTATATTATTTTTCATGTTGATATTAAGAAATGTCATGATTTTTCAGCCTTATTGAGGTTAAATAGACAAAAAAATATTGTAATACCTCATTTATCCTAACTGAAGAAAATAATACTGAGAAGAGCTATATTTACTCAGGCTTGGAGTATAAGAATTTTATATAGAATGTTAGAAAATGGAAATTGGCACTGAATTAGTCGTGTACCATTTTGGGCAGAGTTATTCCATCAGACCAAATGTGATTGATTGTTCCCTCATAGGGAAAAGTTATCTGTTAAAAGAAAAGAAGAAATGTAAGTGGTATTCAACAGTATTGCTTTTATCTCACTTAGATGGAAATAAACACTATGATGGGAACCAACATTTTCAATAAATATGATATATAACCAAAACATCATTCATAATAGAAATTAGGAGAATTGGGCAGTGAGATTCCCTTAAGTCTAATGAGGATATGTATGGTAAATTTAGTAATTTTGATTTATAAATGTCATTGAACACTGAGACAAGACCCAAATTCCCTAGTTCCCAAATTCCATTTAAAAGAGCTTTGGGGTTGTGCAATACTGGAGGGCTTAGCCTCCATTGACAGCAGAAAGTAGAGAGAATAGTTTGTGATGAGCCTAAGGAAGAAGGGTGTTTGTTTACTATTGATTTGAGTTGGAGAATTCCACAGAAATAGAGAAGGGCTAGGATAGTTCTATGATTAATCAAGAAAGAGAAAACGTAGCACTTTGGGGATAGACATTCAGAGGAAGTGGATGATAAAGGAGCCTATATCATGGGTAATTAACACAACTGACAAGGATCGGTGGCTAGTGAAATGTGATGGTCTGAAAATGTCAAGTAGAAATCGAGGGTGGTTTAATGGGAACTGCAGGCTGCGTCACCAAGTTGTGCAGGAAGGTCAAGCATGTAATCCCTGCCAGTTCTAGAGACACTGGTATTCATAGAATGTTTGCGTACAAACAAATTAAAACAACAAAAACTTAAAACCTTAGTCAGTGGGTTCTCCAGAGAAACAAAACTAGTAGGATGTGTAGTACGCATGTGTGAATTTTCCTCTTCTTACAAAAACTTTGAGTTCTCTAAATTTTCTAAAATGATCATTCATTGATTTTAGAGAGAAATTAATATTGTATTCAAAACAAGTTCAAACAGAAATAAACCAATGGATAAAAAGATTCATACTTTTTATTTAAAATATTTAAAAATAGCATGGCCTGGATCACCTTCTTCTCTATGCCTTTCTTGCTCCTTGTTAAGGGCAGAACTGTGTCCCCCCCAAACTCATATGTTGAAGTCCTAACTGCCCAACACCTCAAAATGTGACTCTATTTGGCAACACAAATAAGTGGTTTATTTCCTTTGTTCCCTGTCCATCCAAACCAAGAGATTCTAAACGTTTGTGTTCTCTGGTGGCCAGGAAGTTAAGGTGAAATAATAGTCTCAGTTAAGAGCGGAATCAATTTGTTATAGATCATTTCTTCTCTCTTTAAATCTGAAATCTCTCCGTTTCATCACTCCATTCAACATGTTTCTAGTTATTGAGAAAAAATGAAGCAATGACAAGAGATTGTCCACGTGCTCCTGCCCCCACACTCATCTTGCTAGAAGCACCCGTGTTTATATTCTCTGTTCTTTTGCTTCTCTCTAACCAGAAATGTTAGTTAAAACCAATCATCCCATGTGCTTAGTACAGCTCATTTCTTGTCACAATTTTTCTCAATCACGTGCATGTCTCTGCAGCAAGTCTCCTCAAAGTAAGAGTATGTCTATTGTTTCAGTTCTTCTTCATCATTTTCCTCCTCACTCCAGCTAAATACAGCATTCAGCAAAACAGATGTTTACTCCAAGTTGCTGTGTCCAACAGCTAATGCTCAATCTTACTACTCTTCTTTTGGGAAACTTTTTTCTTCTGCATGCCACTGTGTATTTCTTAGTTCTTCATATGCAGAGTTGGATGTTCTCAAAGTCTGTGATTCCCCTTTGCTGATTTCTTATAGTCTCTTCACATCTAAGAGTTTGAATGATGCAAGGCTGCTATTCTAGTGACACTTTCTCTATTAGTGATTCATAATAGCTTATGGACTTAAAAGTCACGTTTATGTTAATTTCTTCATTAAAATTCCAAGTGCAATACATAAATGTCCCCTTAGCATCTCCACTTGCATTTATATCATTCCTAAGAGGTCTAAACCCAAATCATGTTCTCCCAATTCCAAAAGAGCTGCTTCTGCAGCATTTCTCAAGGAAATGTAAATGAGTTACCTATTTCTAAAACTGTTATGCCACAAAGAACAATGGGCCAAAAGAAAAATTATCTTTTTACTGAAAAATTAGTCGACTGTTCTTTATTTCCATGCCTCTGACAGTAAGCAGAGGGGAGGGGAGAGAGGGGTAACAGGGGAAAGAAGGGGAAGAGTCATAAGGAACATGTGTAAAGGACCCAGGGACCAAGAGAACAGGGTGGGGGAGGATAGGGCAGGGGGAGGGTAATGGGGGGAAATGAGGACAGCTATAACTGAACAATAAAAAAAAAGAAAAAATATTAGAAAATCACTGATAAGTACGTAGATACTACTTCTTCAATTACAGAGTGAAGTCATAAAGTATTTTATAAATAGGAGCTTGGACCAGAAGAAGTGGGGAGATCACTCAAAGACGATGATCCTGGAGTATCAGCCAGAGGCAAAGTGCTACATTGAACTGTGTAGTGTTAGACCTGGAGAGACACCCGCCCTCCAAACACAATGTCGTCTTAGAGTGCCGTGATAAAGTACAAGCTGTGCCAGGCTTTGTAATGGTCAACTGGAATAATGGATAGTTACAACTTTTGTACATCATGAAACTCTCCAAATGTTTGTCCCTCTTCTCTCTCAGACAGATGGCACTTCCTACACAAGGTCTCCACTCCTCAGGGTTTGGCCTCTCTTAGCTGGAGTCTTAACTTTTCATCCAATTGTTTCTCCAACGCTGGAACGCGTTGTTGGCTGAATGGAGCTGATTTCTAAGACACTTCAGAGAGCAACTTACTTTGTGAGAGTCATCTCAACACCACAGTATTGGGAGATGAACGGGGGAAAGGAATATTCTGTCTTAATAACTGCCATCTCTTTCGATGCTGCCTTTTGGGGGGGGTTGTTTTTGTATCTGGTCTGCAAATCTCTTCTGCCATAACAAGATCTATGTTTTTCTCCTCAAAATGTCAGTTTCATATTTCTTCCTTAGTTGAAGGATTACCAGTGTCCTACTTTCACAAAATTATGCAATTATAATTCAGAATCCATTTACTTCCCCGTAATTGGAGTACAGGCATCACCGTGGGAATAAAAGCAAGGCTCACAGTTCAGGGTAAAGAGAAAAAGCGTATCTTACAGCTTGTGCAAACCGGGCGCGATGCTACTTGGCCTCAGTGACACTGAGCGTCAATGTAGAATTTTAATTGCAGTTTGGTTTCCTTTGCAATAAAAGAGCATGTTCTGAACATTTTTGAATAGGACTAACTCTGAAACCAAATTAAGCCTCCCGTATTATGATTTAAGTTGACATAGCTAATGTTTCATGCCCCCCCCAAAGCAATCTTTAAGTAATACTGTGCAGTTATGTGGTATGCGTACTTACTGGTATCCCAGGTAACATTTAAATCAATTCAATTTCATTGTGAAACTGTCCTTATTATAATTTATGACAACAAACAACACTAATCATAAGTGTTGCTGGACCTATTTTTATCTTCTTGCAGCCTCATACATCTTTCTAATGGTGAGGGATATACCTGAGCTAGTTAAAATCACTACCACCCTCCCGGGTCTCACAGCCTCAAATTGGAATTAATTAAATTCTTAAAAAGGATCATTACTTATAACTCATATCTTCAACAGAAGAAGAGATTTCTTGTGTGTGGCGAAAGCCAAATTTAAACCAAGATGGGCATTTTTTAGCCAGTCACTCATTAAAAATAAATTAGTTTGAAATTCATACAGACAGGTAACAAACCAAACTCTTCATTATTTTCTCCATAAAAATTTCTCCTCAGAACTACTCCCTAACAGTAATGTAATTATGAGTACCTACAAAGATCGCCTATCAGCTCTGACATCATTTTCCTACCTAATTCTTAGATCTGTGTTTTAATTTATTATTTGTTTTATTTTTATTGAATTTATCAGAATGACACTGGTTAATAAAATGATATAGGATCTGGGCAAACAATTCTATGATACATCATTTGTATATTCTGTGTTCGCTACCCCTAGTCAAGTCTCCTTCTATCACCATTTACACTCCCTCACCTTCCACTACCCTCCCCCACGCCCCTTTTCCTCTGGTCATCACCTCACTACTTTCTGTGTCTGTGAGGTATTTTCCTTTCCTTCCCATGACTTGCTTGAACATATGACCAGGTGATTTTTTTTTTCCTTTCCTTTCAGAGCATATACTGGAAATTAGTTTCACCCTAGACTTCCTATTAAATGAGATAGAATCCTGAAAGGTGTAACAAGGGTACGCAAAGGACAGCGAAATGAACATCTCCATCTTCTGTCCAGATATTTCACTCATTGAGAAACGTGTTAAACAAAACTGCTGAGAAAATGACTGGCTTTGACCTAGAGCGGAAGTACTTTACCACCAAAAATAATTATAACTGGAGATTAACTTGCTGGCTTTCTATGATTTCACTTACCTTATGTAGCTTCGGTGTTTTACCAATAAAACTTCTTTGTCTCTGTTATAAATAATTCACATAACAACAGGATTTATGTTGCACACATAGTATATGTTCTGCAGACTATAATTCTAGCATTTTCTTCAAAAGGCCATAAAATATTCAAAGAGAATATGCAAATGTATCTGGAGTCCCACACATCTATGGCGTCCCTGAGCAGCAGTGTGCCTGTATTTCCTGAAATGCAAATCCCAGATGCGATTGCATATAAGCCGCATTTCTGACTTGGAGAAATCTGAGTTGTAATCTCTAGCACACACATAACATAGTTGCTAACTCTAAGAGAGAAATAAAAAGTTTAATGAGCTAATTAATGTGGTTTCCTATTTTTGCTTGGAGTTACCCCAAAACTATGTTAACGCATCACAATGTTGTGTTAAAACAACACAGATTTTATTTGCTACAGCCCTGGGGGTTAGAAGTCTGAAATGGATCTCATTGGGGTCAAATAGAAGCGTTGGCTGTAGGGGTGAATCTGCGGCCTTCTCTCTTCCAGCTTCCAAAGACCGCCTCCATCGCGGGGGCTCATGGCCCCTCTCTCCTTCTTTGAAACCAGCAATGACTAGTTGGGTCTGTCTCGCACTGCGATACTCTGACCCTCTTATTCTGTAGTCAGATCCCCCTTCTTTCCTCTTATACAAACGCTGGTGATTAAATTTAGGGGGCACGTAGACAGTTCAGAGTTATCTTAATGATACATGCAAAATCTCTTCTACCAAGTAAGCCAGGGGTGTCTAACTCATTTTCACCAGGGGCCACATCAGCCGTGCAGTTGCCTTCCATGGGCCAAATGTAATTTTAGGACCGTAGACATGTAACTACTCCTTAACAGTTAAGAGCTCGGCGCTGCCGCCGGGTAGAAACAAGGTGCCGGGAAGATAAAACAAGGTGGAGGGCCGGATTCTGCCCTCAGGAATCCACCTGTGAAGTAAGTTAACATATTCATAGTTCCCAGGGATTCAGACATTGGCATTTAGGTAAATATGTATGGAGATAGAGATAGAGATATGTATAGATAGATAGAAAGATAGGTATAGATATAGATATAGCATATAACATAAGACTAAATCATTTTTCCTTCGTATGATAAGCCAGCATTCCTGGGCCGTTATGTATCTTTCATGTTGTTGGATTTGATATGCTATAGAATCAAATTAAGAGTGTTTGCACATGTCTTTATGATGGATATTAGTCTATAGTTTTGTTCACTTTAATGATTTTATCTTCATATCAGAATAATGCTGCCCTTGTAAAATGAGGTAGAAAATACCTCATTCTTTGCTAACATCTTGGATAATTTATGTAGAATAGGTGTTACTTCTTCATATATGTTTGCTACGATTCAGCACTGTATGAAACATATAATACAGTTGATGCTAAAAACACAGATTTTAACTGTGAGGGTCCCTTACATGTGAATTTAAAAAAATAAATGCCTGATAAATAAATACTTTTTATTTTATTTTACTTTTTTTGTTCAATTACAGTTATTTGCATCCTCTCCCCACCCCTCCTCCCTTCCCCTCCAGCCCCACCTTCCCCCCAACCTACCTCCTCCCCCTTAGTTCTGTCCATGTGTCCTCTACAGTGGTTCCTGTAAACCCTTCTCCCCATTGTCCCTTCCCCCTTCTCCCCTGTCTATTGTTAGACTGTTCTTAATTTCAATGTCTCTGGTTATGTTTTGCTTGCTTTCTGCTTTTGTTGGTTATGATCCGGTTAAAGGTGAGATCATACGGTATTTGTCCCTCACTGCCTGGCTTACTTCTTTGATTGATAGTCGGGAGCTTGCAGATATGTAGGGCTCACTTTTGCACTGATTGTGCCATTTTCTGTAAGGGATTTGAGGAGCCATAGATTTGTGTATTCACAGGGATCCTGGAACCAATACTCTATGGATACCGCAGGACAGCTGAGTTTTGGGGAAGTCAACATGTACATGCACATTGTTGACTGCCTGGGTTGGCACCTATAACCCCCTCATTATTCAAGCATCAACTTTATGATATGACCAAGTATTATTTATACCTGAAATACACCACTCATTCAATATTCAACATTAAGTCAATCAATGAAAGTCACTTTATTAAGAGGTAGGGAAAACCATTTCTTCATAGGAGATGCCATAAAAATCACTTGAAAATTTCAACACCTATGCAATAATGAAAAGAAACCCAGGGGACTGGAAATAAATAGTTTCCACATAAGGGGGTACACATTTTGTTGTATGTTATGCAATTGAATGAATCTACTACTTTTGACAGCACTGATTATTTTCCAAGGCACTGTGTTGGGTACTGCCATGTAAAAAAGACTGGCATGTAAAGAATTTATGCCTCATAAATTCTCATTGATGGGTAAACAAATCTGATAGAGATAATAACAGTGTTCACCTCTGGATAATAAAAATTAAAAGGAATATGAGAAAACTCTCTGAAGGGAGGGATATGGTCTGTATGTTGAACATCTCTTTGGTTGCAGACTTGTTTAAATTAGTGAAAACTCATCAAATTTTACACTTAATGGTCTGTGCTTTCCCCTGTATATAGATATAACTGTAAAATAAATAAGATTCAACTAGAGTTAAATTAAAAAAAATAAAACCATCTGTGTGAAATGGTTTTCAATTTACCAGGATGTTGGGAAGTAACATGGATTTAATTTTGAACACCTGTTGTAGCATGAGTTAATATTTCTTATTTGTACATTTATCTTGTGTGCATTTATTAGTGAACTACTTAAAAATGTAATTAAAGGATAAAGTAAATCTATTTTATATGGATCACCAACAATACTTTTTATTATAGAGATGGTAAGAAAGGATAATAGATCTGGTAAGAACATCTTGTTCCACCTTTTTTTTTTTCAAATATCCAGCCATGCTATAAATAGGTTTCCACAGAAACACCTACTGCTTATCAAAGTTTGGGCAAAGAAAATCTCAAATGGCCTTTATTGTTATTATCCAGCTGAAACTTTGTGATTGAAAAGTTTTCTTTCATCATCTTTTTCAATATTCTTTTACTTTTCCCAATTTTTCTGAAGCTTCACCAAAAGTCTTTGTTTTTGGAGAAGGTCGTCCAGTGTTCAGTTCTCTCATACCTTCTTTTCCATTCTTTTAAATTAATCCTCGAATATTTAAAAATATTTTCAAGTATGCCTTTTAACTACAGCTTTAATGAACCCTGTGGTTATTATAACCCCAAAAGTGTTATAAGCCTAAACTGAATTGTACTAAGGGTATTCCCACACTAACATGCTATTTTTCCCTGTTTGCTACTTAAAAGATTTTGTTGTTGTTGTTAATTAGTTCAATGAGAACATAGTTATGCTTATGACTCATCTAGGTATTAGTTTTTTTTATTCATGATCTATTATATGGGTTAATGAAAATTTGACATATTCTACCTAATATATAATGCAATGTTACTGAATGTTGCAGGCACATGATTATCCATCCAATTTTACCAATTAGAAACGTCAAAATAACATAAGCATCTCCCTCACCAGTCCCCATATACAGTTAGCCTCAAAATTTGCTTAATTCTATATCCTAGATCCTTTCAGTGGCCGTCATGTGGTTTGTTTATACTTCAGATCCAATCATCTCTACTTTGTGTCTGCTTTCTTCTGCCCAAACTGTGAATTTTCACATGCCTCTATATCCTTCCACTCTACACACATTTTCCTGTGACCCCAAAGCCTTTGGTGACGGGGTTTTTTTGGGGTTTTTTTTTTGGTTGTTTTCTTTACTTAATCATCCCTGCTAAGTTGCTCAAACAATAATTAGGAACTAATCATCTTGAAGAGTGAGGAAGGAGTGTGGCATGATGTATTGTTAGAATGACAGTAGGTACGAAAATAGTCTTCTGGTAATGAACAGATGCTGATAACATATATGAAGGCCAAGCATGTCAGGTTCTTGGGAGTCATAGCTGTTTGTTACAGCAAAAGCCTCAGACTGATAACTTGCTAATTACAGAAAAGAAATGAGTCCGGTGATTTGTGTGCTATGTGAAAGCTTAAAAGTACAATTTCTGTGTGGCTGGCTTCACCTGAAAAACTTCAAACATAGAGCTTTAAAATATGTATATATAAAATGTTTACTGTTCATGGACTTCATTTAGAAATTAATAGATTACCGACTGTGCTATACTATATCCAAAGTAGTCTATTTTTGTTCCTTTATAATGAATTACAAACATAACACTTTTAATTGTAGTTAAATATTGTCATTGCATAGTTGCATAGATATAATAGTTGGGGACTGTTTATCAGTTGTTTGATACAAAAAATACGAAATATATATTTCAGGCTCTATTTAGTCTTTCAGTATAATGCGAGTGTATAAAGCAGTTCAGAAAAGTTGGAGGGAGGAGAGAAGGGAGGAAGGGAAGAAGGGAAAGAGGCAGGGTCAAATACGGACTTCTAGGGAAGAAATAAAAAATCACAACTACCTATTCATCACACTCCCAGTCTCAGATTTTGGTCTTTGTTTGGCCACTGCTCTCTGACTGACAGTGGATTCAGTCAAAACAGCATCTGAAAATCAGTGGTCTAAGTCTCTGAGAGTCTATTTCTCTTCCTCTAAGACAGTGTATCTCCAGCTTATCCACCCGTTGAAGTTGCTTGGTCAGCTCCTCAAAAAATAGACTATGGACACCCATCCCACTTGCAGAACAATTAAATCCCCAATATTATGCATGATGATATATTGATAGTTTGGAAGCTCCCAAAGTAGTCTATCGCATGTCAGGGTGAGGCCACTGGTTTTGCATATCCTCCCCGCCCCTTCCCCCTGCCCTTCGGAACCCCGTCTGCCGGGGATGGGCCTCTCTCCACAAATGCCAATGCATCTGAAGTGGCTTTCCATTCAGCGCTTTGATTTATTTTTCCCAAAGGCCTAATCATAAGAATAAGAAGTTAATTCTTAGCTCAAGTACTATATCAGTCTATGCAAAGTTGGATAATTATGAGGAAACAAATATTCTTTTAGCCAAGTCCCGTTGACCCTTAAGAAATTGTTTCTGATCTACTGTGTATTTTAAAACAAAACATCCACATGATTTAATAGTACTTTCTCATTCCAACCCCAAAGGGAAGGAAATCATAATTTATTCTGTCCAAACTCCTTTTGATCAGACTGAAAATGATGTTAACTTTTTCTCATTTTTAGGGTAAAATAATCACAAAGAGCTTATTAAGAATTTACAGAATGCCGTTCTTCATTTAGAATAGGAATGATATGAGTCATAGTCAGCAACATAGTAAACACGCATTAAATTATAGAATATTTTAAGGATTTTTTCAAGTAAATTATCTCCAAACTGTTAATATTGATTATTAAAACAGTGCAACTAGTATTTTACTTTATCAAGTAATTGAAGCTACTGAATGCATCTATGTGGTGATCTTCAGATTCTTATACACCCTATTTGCCATATTTTTATAAATACAATTTTTCTCATAGTTCTAATTATTTTTATATTCTTCCAGCCATAAGGGAACATAATTGACAGTCTCTCTGTGGTAGGCACTGGAGTTCATGATTTTTCTCATGAGGACAGCTGACTCCTGGCAAATTCACCTTCATGAGGCAAAATATTATTTCATAACTTGGAAAGAGTATTAAAAAGAACTTGTTAGTGTCTTGTGACAGGAAGTGGTTTGAGTGCCGAGAAGGGCCAGGGATATTAGGAAGGCTGACCAGTGGGGACATACTTGAGGGACAAATGACCTTTTTATATTAGAAACACTTTTTTTCCAAGGTAGACCATTAACTCCATTTTACAGGCGTGGGAGCAGGATATACATGAAGTTAGGCAAACTGCCAAATATCACAGGGAATATGTGAAAGTCCGATTTACACCAAAATCTGTTCCAAAACAGATTTCGCTTGCCCGTTTGTTTTCCTCCTTGTTCCAAGTTGCCTGGGAATGCTGAGAAAAGCAAAGATAGCTTCATACAGCTTATGACTCTCCATTGAAAATACAATTTTCTCTTATATCCTTTACACTCTTTAATTGTACTTATTGGAAAAAGGGTAGATGCTCTGTTGCCTGTGAAATTTCATTTTCACTTTGGCCCAAGCTGAAAGATCACAGAGTATGGTCTAGTTGGGAGAGTGACAGGGCTGAGGCTGTGAGAAATGTGATTAGTATAATTTCATCAAGAGATTTTAAGTGGTCAAATATTTTGGCAATTATCAAAGCAATTTCCACCACTGGCCCAAGTGCCCTTTTATGAACACATATTTGAGCCACAACTTAGAGAGGATATGCATTTCCAGGAGAGGATATCTGAAGAAAATTTCACTAGGGACATAACTTCTGGGTAGAAACACCAGGAAATAGACCTCGATCAGAAATTGTCTCTTTTAAGTCTATCATTACATAAAATTTGCACATATGCAAACTACAAAAGACTATGGCTTTCTAGGTTTCATAGTCTTTGGTACAATTGAAGAGGAAGGGTTCTTAGAGAATAAGAAATGTTTCTACAGATTTTATTTTTATTGTAGAAAATGATATCATCACATGCACCAAAAATTAATAGAAGGACATTTATTAAAATACTAGGTGGAGGCTTCTCTGAATGGTGAAATGATTTTAGTTTCTTTGTTTTTTTTCTGTACTGCTCAAAACCTTGTTTTTTGTTGTTGTTAATAAATTCACAAGTATAATAACAGCTGCAAAAAAGCCCCAAGCTGCTTGCTCTCCAAACTGTAGCAGGCCAGAGCAGGCCACGTGGGTATTCTGCTACAGATATTTTATTTTCACAAGACTTTGGCCATGTTTTTCTTTCTCTCTCAAACCTGTTTTTCTCCACGAAGCCAAGTGCTTTTTGCTCATCAAAACATATACATGGATCATTTGCATGTTCCCAAAAAAGTTTTCCTGGACACATGCTCCCCCCAAATCCTCCCTCATGTCTCATCATAGGCATCGTGCTAGCTCCGATGTTGGTCCCTTCAATGCTCTCTAGGATAACTTGCCATCTCCTGCATCTCAGCAAGGGAGACTACTCCAATCACGAAGTCTCGCGGTGCATCTTACTTACCCTCCCTGACTCACCCCTTCTGTGTAGGCACCCGCCTGTATCTGTGCTCCCTATCTTCCCTAACACTCTTAAAATTATTTAGGGACTAAGGTGTTCGACCTATAAAAGGTAAAATAGTTAAGTAGGGTTTTAACTTGAAATTATGCCTCTAGCTACTACATTGGTCTTCACAGCGACCCCAAGCGGCAGAAACAATTAGCATACTCACGTTACACCTGGGAAGGCAGGAATATAGAGGTCAGTGGTTTGCTCTGGGTCACATGCGCATGGACTGCTGCTCCCCTGGAGAAGGAAGGCCAAGGTCTTGACCATTAAGCTGTGCAAACAGACTCCCTTCCTGGCTCCTCCGGGACTCTGATGAGGATGAGTACAGTACTGACCCTTGCCGTGTTCTACCTCGCAAAAGCCTTACCTTTATCTCCCATTTGCTCTCTCAACAAGGAAGTTCCAGAAAAAGTTTCATTAGATAAATGTGGAAAACGGGTGTGCAAAGCTGGGTCCTAGTCTGGTTAGTAGCATGGCTGACGAATGTGAGTTAATCCTTCAAATGGAATGTAATTATTTCCTTTTTAGTGAGAATGTTAAAAATCTACTCTCAGCAACTTTCAAATATACTTTATAGTGATGGCTGTGTTAACTACACTTATTGTGGTAATCATTTCACAATCCTTTGGCTATATATATGTGTATGTATGTGTGTGTGTGTATCAATTTACATTGCACACCTTAAACTTACATAATGCTATATGTCAATTCTATCTCCATAAAGCTGGAAAAAAACTTTAAGATATCAGCAAACAGTAATTACACTGATTTACTTATATATTCATATGGCTCTTTATAACAGTCTCTCAGTAGTCCATGAATTTAAAGTAGACCTTATTATTTTTATTAAAGTTATAATTAGGGAAAAATGGAATGTGCAAAAATTCAGGAGGAAAGCAGTCACTTAAAATCACCAAATGACTGATGTATAAAAATGGGTAATCTTGTAGAAAATCTCTCCTTTTTGATATTTTAAACTCTGTAGTCATGCAATGGTACACTAAATAAAGATTTAAGAATCAAAGATGCATCTCTGAGGAATCTTTGTAAGGCTCATTTGCAAAATTGCGTTAAGTATGCTGGACCTAAGAGAGGATTTTCCCACTGAATCCTTGCTTGCAGACTTTTGATGCATTGGACATTTATGGACTAGTTTATTATAATGGTGCTATATCAAAATTTAACAGCTCAAGCACCAACATTCACATTTGTGTAAAGTTGCACAATACCCTGTATATTTAACTGAAAATATGCTCACTTTATATAAAAGTGTTCTTAAATTTTCTATACTGATAGATCAGGAAACTTTCTCTATATTAAGTCATGTCTGTACATTGAATTTGAGTTCATTTTTGAATTAAAACTATTTGGCAATTCATTGAAGTAGTAAGAACATACAAAATAAGCCTGCAGTTGGTTTGTTCATTGATATTGATCTTAAAGAACTATGGAGTTAATTTTAATATTTTGGCCTACTGTCTTTAGGAAGCTCTCAAGAGAAATTTTTTCCTGCTACCTATTTTCTTTCCTCTCATGCTAATATGTTCAACCTGCATTGAGTGCTTATTGTAATGATCATACCAGCATTTTTCAAGCTCTCTCCCATGTCTTAGCATTTTAAATTCTCATGAAAAAGAATGAGATTAATAAAGCAGATATTTGTAAGTAGGAAAGGAAGAAAATGAAACAGACACATAATACTAAAAACATTAGTCTCCACCTTATCAAGTAGTTTTTTTTTAATTTAAAATATCAATAACGAAAAACAGTAAGACCTGCCATTTGTGGAGCTCCCACTGTGTGCAAAAGCACTTTGGAGACATTACCATGACTGATCTCCTTAGCCACGGAAGTTACCGTTGTGATGTGTAATTGCCTGGCTTCAGAAGCCAAGTTCTTTGTCCAAGTTCACATTGCAAATAAGTATCAGAATCATGAAAATAAGCCTATCATGTAATGACCCCAAACTATACTTTTCTTATTATACCATGATAATCTCACTTAATTATTTTTATCTATTATTGTGCTTACATACTTTTACAAATAAGGAAACAGGATTTTACAAAGGTGGCTTCTCAGCTTAGATCAGGTAAAGGTAGAATATCAATTTAACTCTCTCTGATATCAACATGTAGAGTGTTTTCATGTGAATGACATGGTGCAGGTGTTCTAAGAAATGAGAAGGACTGGATCCTGTCTGTTAGCTATCACTCAAAAGATATGGGTAGCCATCAATGAACATAAAATGTATGAGGCGAAAGGGAAGAAAAATGATGGTGATGTAGAATGTGTTTTAGTGGAGATACCAGTTGAATCTGATTCCAGGTTTTGGCGGATCGTGACTAGTGCTGTGGCATCTGTGGACACACAGTCACACTTCCTGGGTCCCATGAGTTTCTCCGAACACCACGTGCTGGAGACTCTGAATCCTGCAAGCCCGGTGTGAGGTTTCCTGACATGGTGATCTTCCTTTCCTGTGGTTCCCCATAGCTTCCCAAAGTTTATGTTTCTCATGGATTACACTGCATCATCTTTCCAGCTTTGTTTGAGTGAGGAATGTGTATTCGCAGAGCCCAGATGCCTGATCGTTTCATATATGACTTTACCCTCAACAATTTACCTGAAGAACATCAAGTATCTGTAGAACATTTAAAGGCATGAGTGGGTCAGGTTTCTAAGAGATCATGAAAGTCTAAGAGAAATGTACCAGGCCAATATTTAAGTTATAAAGAAAAAGGAGGAGCAAATGTAAAATTCCTTTCAAGGAGTTTTCTTTGATTCCTTGATTCAAAGGTAAACCTAGCTGATATTATTAATATATCATTTGGTAGTCTGCAAAATTGCTAACCTTGCTACAGGTCATATATTTAAATGGACATGGGTGTTAAAGAATCTCATGTGTGAGAAACTGCAAGCAGTTATTTTACCTGCACACACATAAGTGTGTTTGCCGTCTTCAGATATTTTTATCTTCAAACATGAAAGGATAATCCTTCCCCAAAGGATGTAGCAAAGGCCAAAAGTTTGACTGCGAACATCATAGAGACGCAATCCAAGAACTCTCTAATGAATTTATCTGTTGGTAAGAAATGCTATAATATTCACCACAACCGATGTTGGCATTAAACTATGTCATGTAAATCAATGAGAAAAGGTAGAATGAACAATCTTGAAATATTAAGAGATACTGTGGAGTATTTCACCAGATGATTTCTCAGTTCTTTAATTTTTTAACTTCATATTAAGAGAAAAAATATGATAGCACCTTGAATCAATTATACATGTAAATATCAATCTAATACATTTACTTATTTAAAGATCTTTAGCATTTTTCTCATGTGTTCCAGTAGATAAGATTTCTCTGAAGTGCAAGGTTTTTCAGCTCGGCACTCCAGCTATAACACCTTGCTTATTAAAGGAAAACAATCTTTTGAAATGTTTTTTGTACTTACTCTGTAAAATCTGTCAGGACAGAGAAATTATTATGGAGGCAAAGTATTAAAAAGCAATTAGGAAGTGGCATGTTATAAATAAAAATGCAAGCTTTTATGAGAATGTCAAATTTAATATTCATATAACATGCCAGTTTAGAAAACATTGCCAAAATGTGATATCCAGTTCCTTTCTTCTTGATGAAGCTAAATATTGTGAATTACTTGAGATGAATAAATATATAGTTATTTTTATACATATAGTTCTTAACCCTTGATTCCCTTTACCAAATTAAAAACTATACCTCATATTCCACACATTTCTAAACTGGACATTCACACACTCTAACCTACTGGACATCTCACATTCTAACCTAAATATTGCATATTTCCAGGAAACAGGATTTAGTGCAATCAAACCCCTAAAATGTATCATGTAGACTTGTTATATTATGGTTTAGACATTATATGCTCTAATTTTAGACTCTGACATAATGTAAAATCTACTTAGAGGTGATTTTAGTCTATCTTTCTATGAAATATTCAGGAGAGAACATATATCTTTCACTGACATAAAGATATTCCACCCAAACCTTCCCAAATATACAGTTTTCAGGCACCTTTTATTTTGGCCTAGATGGGTGTTTTGCACACCCACACTGCATGGGTTTGCAAGATATTAATAATTTTTATTCTGTGTTTATTCACTCTAACCAAGCCACTTCCCAACCTTTTGCAAAACAGCTGAATTGGTAGTACGCTCCTTGGGCTCAATAACTTTTTGAGTTGCATGAGTATATATCCATTACTAAGCTGAGACTGTTCTATTTAAATCCAAATGTACCTCTTGCTGTCCCAAGATCCTTGGGTCTCTTCCGAGGTGTGCTAGGTAGAAATTTTGAGTAGACTCAGGAGCAGGAAGATCCTAAAATATTCTATGTTTATTACCTGCTCACATGTGTAACAGGTGTTTAATTTTTGCTTATTTTTATCAGCTCCTGAGTTCCATAGCAGCGTAAGCACAGATATTTCAGCAGACCCAAACACAACAGCTTAATAACACTTGTCTCTCAGTAGTATAAGTGCATATTTTCATACATTTTTACATCATGGACTTTATGTAAGAATTGGCAAATAAATTACTTTAAGGTATTTTAAAATTTATTTACTCTCTAATTATATGGAATAAATACTTCCTGAGTTATTTCTTAGTAAAATCTAAACATGGTTCATGAATGGCATTTGTATACTCAGCATTTCCGCGCTCTAAAGAAAATGCTGAAGTGTAGCAAAATTTCCAGCTAAACTTTGTTTTTGCTCTAAGGTCATTTAGGTTTCAATGATTAAAAATGCTTGTGGATGCACTTCATATTAATCTTGGGAGGAGCAGAGTTTGACTGACCTCTGTTAAAATCAAATATAATTGAAAAAGCCGCATCATTCTTAAAAATACAGCTGTATGAAAAATGCCCATCTTTAAATTATTTTTCATCTCATTACTTTTATATGTATTTCTTGTTTCCATTCAATAGATTATGTCCTACAAAAAATGAACATTGATAAATGTATTCCAACTGAAAGTAGCTCCGTAACAGTGACAAGAAAACAGAATGGCCGCAACCAGTTGCAGTTCCTTTTCTGAGATTTAAAACAAGCTTGGACAATAGTTGTTGTTTTTTTTAAATCTACAAAATACCCCTGAAAACATTGCATTATTTTACTGTTGAGGTTTTCATACCAAGGTCACTGAGCAAGAAGGAGCAGGCTTATATTTTAATATATTCTAATATATACTTTTCTACCCTAGTTACATTTTCTTCAGTAAAGTCAGAATCTAGTAAAAACATATCCAGAATATGTGTTTAAAAAGAAATATATTCTTTTAACTTTTGCTAGTTATTAACTAGAGCAAAATGAAGCTAAAACTAGACTCCTGCATGTTCTAAAGTAGTGGGGAAAAAAAGAAAGAAAGGAAGAAAAGAAAAATCATGATCTTCTAGCAGAAATGCCCGCCAACTCAGACTAATAGCTGGCTTCCAGACTTTCTTGGAAGCATTAATATAAAGTGATTTTTCATGCTACTTCATTCATGTATTTTATTAAGCTCCACACAGAGAGAATTTTAACATGATTCTGATGCTCTGAAGGTTAAAATCTCTCATGCCGGCATCTGGAAGATGTCGGGGAACAGGTGCTAAACATTTTCATGTTTTACTTCGACAGAAAGATGGACTATCCAGTGATGTTATTGTTGCTGCTGGTTTGCACAGGCTGGTTGAACATTTTGACAGCACATTTCACATGGGGGCCTTTTATGAGAATATATGTGTGACAACTGAGTTCAGACGAAGAAAATTTTTGCGAACTATTGACAGCTATGTTTGATGTAAATGACAGTGAATACCCGGGCAATGGGTGGGTTGGCTGGAATATCAGCCCTTGGTAATGAAAGGGTTTGATAAGCCAACTGGTTTATGTTTTCTATGTCCTCACTAAGCGGTCTTTGCCTATCCCACAACACAAAGACATTGTTCTCTCTTTTCTTCCAGAAACCTGATGTTTAACGTTATGTTTAAATCTTAGTGGATTTCTGAGTAAGGGATTATGTATGGCATCAGCATATTAAATCAATATACAAATATCAAAGTGTTCCAGTATCATTTCTTAAAGAGGGTGTTCCCTACGGACTAAATTGCTTTGTCACTGGTTTAGAGAGGTAACTGACTGTATATTTGTATATCTATATATATATATTTTTATATTACTAGATTATCGATACTGCCTCCTTGATCTGTCAGTCTCACACTCGCTTGGTTATGGCAGCTTTACATTGTCTTTCTTTTAGTTTTCTATTGCCGCATTGCAAATTGCCACAATTTAATGGCTTAAAAGAACGCCCACTTGTTATCTCTTGGTCCTGGGAAGCCTGGTATTATGCTATGCGGTTGCTTCCTCTGGATTCTCTGCTTAGAATCTCACAAAGCTGAGATCAGGGAGGCAGTCCTTTGCTTTCTCATCTGGAGCTCCAGGTACTCTTCCAAGTGCGTGCCTCTTATTTGCTGAGTTTGGTTTCTTTCCACTCTGGGACCCCTGGAAGGCTGTTGACAGGAACACATTCTTAGTCCTTTGTGGCTGCTCTCTCTTTCTTGAATGTTGCCCCGTTTTCAACCTAAAAGTAAACAATGGCGGGTTGAATCCTCCCTGTGGTTCAGTCTCTGAGATGAATAGCTGATTCTTGGAAACTGTCAAAGCTCTACCCAATCTGATCAGCAAAAAAAGTAGAGAAAACACAAATACCCAAGAGAATCCCAAGAAGCCATACAAATAACCTCTAAAATGTTGTAAGAGGCTATTTTTAACAGTTCAGCAGTCTCTTACTTTGAAATTCAACACAAATACATTCCTTTGCAATCTAGTGTACTATGTAAACTCAAACTCAACTTTAAAAGTTGGACCTTTGCCAACTGAAAAGAGATTAGTTTACCTCTGTCCCATTTTAATTTATGTTGTTGTTGTTGTTAAACCCTCTGGAGAATACAACTCTTTTATATTCTAACCAATGGTTTCAAGAGAATCACGTTAACGAGGGAATGAGAGAAGAAGGAAGGTTGTGCTTCCAGAAAGACATTGTTACTGAAGTCTACCTGCTTTCTGCAAATTTGCTGGACGTGCTGCACACACACGCACACACACACACACACACACTCACACTCAATAGACTGAAGGAATGTGTCAGAGAATCAGTTGCCTGTATGTTCTCTAGAACTTATAGGCCACTGTCTTGTGTCAGTGGCCTGTAAATCTCCTCTTCCATATAACATGTGAATAACATGTGACTTTTTTCCTCATATGACTTCCCATTACTATTTTACTTTATGGTCTTCCTTCCGTGTATTTATTTTTATTTATATTGTAAATCAGTTTAATCACAATGCCATTAATTTCTCTATTCTTCTTAATCACGTGCTCATTTTTCGCTTTCACCACCTCTATTTTATGAGCCCTTCTTGTTCGTACTCCCTCTAGCTTCTGGCTCATCTTAATTATGTTCTTATTTTTATTTGTCTTCAATGAGGTTCAGTTGTAGCTAGTCGGTTACTTTGAATATATGCCTCTGCACATATATACATATGTGTGTGTGTATATGTACATATACATATATACAATGTGTGTGTGTGTATAGAGAGAGAGGGGGAGAGAGAGAGAGGAGGGGGAGAGAGGAGAAAAAACTGGATACATACCTCAACCATCATTTTTGTAGTGTTTTTGTCTTAGAATATTTGCTGAACCCTGTAATGAACACCACGAATTTTGTCTTTTCTTCCATTCTACTCGATGCAGCATTTGTAGCCTTGCAACTGTTTCTTGTCCACCACCCTGTGAGCATGTGCCTTTTCTACCCTGAAATATTAAAAAATAAAAAAGGAAAGTGAATTATAACAACACATCAATTTAAATAACTTTATGTAAGAATATATAAGTATTTTGTTGGTGTTTCACTGTAAACAAATAATTAATTTTCATAATATTGTTGGGAGCCATAGAATAAATGGATGTGTGGGCACCAAAATTATTCCTCATCGATCATAATAAAATTCTTTGCTTTAGTGCAGCTTGGGCCATTTAAGTATTAAAAACTAATTCCTTGAAGTGCCCTATTATAATATTCCATAACAAAAGGGGTATCATTTTGGCGTGCTGAGTTAAAGGGAGTGTGCAAGACACAGGAAGTGGAACAGATGACGACTGGATTGTCCTCTCACTCCCATACTTATAAAGCACAGAGTGTAGCTCTTCAAGCTGTTGATGACATTTTCCCCAAGCCCTTGAACATTAAATACCCTAAGAAATATTTTTAAATGCAATATCCTATTAAAATATCATCATAAAAATCACTCTTAATTAGGTTTAAGAAATCAACTTAAGTACCTATTTTAATTAAATTTCATGTAATGTCATGTTGAATGCACAGTCAGGTAAGTTTGGGGAAAAATAGATATTTATAATATTCCTAAGCAAATGCATAGAACCACTAAATACTAAAATGGATTTTTATAAAATGGAAAAATAGTTATTATTCCAAGAATCTCAGGGTTTCATTTACAAACTCATCATTATGATAATGACTATATGATTTGACATCACTGCAATTATCAAGGGCATAATTGTCATCATCATTTCAAAGTGATGGGCAATGAAAGGGGAATCCCCTTACAAAGAGCATAGAATCACAACATTAAATTGTATGATACTTATATGTTGTTATATTCAGGAGCTAACTTTGTTTCTCAAGAGCTGCCTAGATCACCAAGGTAACACAGGGGACAAAGGCCAACATGCCTCAGGGAACCTCAGCATCTCTGTTGGAGCTTTTGTCTTCTTGCACAATGAGGACATTCATGGCAAGACTGATGTGTCATTGGAACGATAAAACGAGTGTACCTTTCACTCCCAAAGAGCAAATGCTTGTCCTTGGAGGACGAGCATACACACACACACACACACACACACACACACACATAAAAATATATGGTGTGGGACATTATTATCTGACACCTTCCGTCACTATAACAAACACTCACCCCCACACACACATATGTATATAGCCAAAATAATCCTTGCAGGTGTTGCTGTTATCACTTCACTATATTTCCTAAAAGAAACTGATACTTTGAGCTATTAGAAGATTTTGATTTTCCCAGTATACTTTAATTTCAGGAATCCATATACTTTAATGAGAAATATCAGGAAATTCTGATTTTACTGGTATACTTTAATTCCATTAGAGCTCAGTGATGAAAAATTCTAAAGTTTCTTCATACTCTTTTTTTTTTGTGTGTGTGTACTTTGTTCCTCTTTCTTTTATTTAGAGTTGCCTTTTACCTTTAAATAAAAATCTTGTGTGGCTCCTTTAGAGTTATAGACAATTGCGAGTGGGCGCAATTTATGCTAGTGGGCGTGGCAGCGTGGACTTGGCCTTGAAGTGCACAGAGGCGTGTCTATCCAAATCAGTCTTCCTGCCAATAGACAATATCAGTTAATTTTGTAGGTCTAATGTTCTTTTCTAAATATTTCCTAGTTCATCCAAAATGTTCAAATGATTCAAAAACAAAATGTGTCTCAACACTAAAGTCACAAATATTTAATTAATGCTTATTAAATGCCAGGTTCCATGCTTGGTAATTAAAATAAGAACAAACGTGGAAAATGAATACACAGGAGTCTGTACCTTTCAGGAGCACATAATTTAGTATTAGATCAAATATAATAACAAAATATAAGGTTAGCATCATAAGATATAAATTATAGAACTGAATGGAAGAAAAAATAATGTAAACTGTATAAAGTACATGATACTTCCCAGAAGATTTATTTTTGATAACAAACTTTTCATAGGTGGGAATTGTTCAAACAAGCATTCCATCATTTTTATGAATGATAATAATAAGGAGATACTTTAAATATGTGACCACGTACTCATGAAAGAGATTACGTCAAATTTAGGTGGAAATAAGGAAGACAGGATGCTATAAAATTAAACTGGTCAAAAGTCATGTTTAGAGGCTTAAATAAATAATACTGGGTTTTTCTAAAGAGATTATCACTTTCCCTTTTTCTCATATATGTAAGTGCTTCTCAACATGAAGTGATTAGCTTGCAATCAATTACTGAACATAATAGCCAAGGAATAAACATTATGGAAGAACGAGAGAGTCATTATCTATTGTGAGAATGATAAATTCTGTAAGAACAGGGCTACTCCATTTGTTAAAACAGCTCCATACCAAACAGACCGAAGTTGATCCGTTCAAATTCAGTGTCACTGTCATCAAGAAACCCTTCCTTGTGAGCAAACACTTTGTCTCCACAGGGTGTGGTGACCTCAGTGTGACCCTGTTCTCAGCTGCCTCTTTATGAGTCACAAGGCAAACCAACAGTGGTGCTGGCCGGAGGCTTTGGGGTGGCCCTGAGGTGCTTACTCTTTACTCTTTTCTCCATTCCCACCTTCAAGGTCCTCGAGGTGGTAAAGCGGCACACACGCCCACAAAGTAAACCAGAGAACACAGCCAGAGGCTGAATAGATGAGTGTGTGTCTTTAAAAGGCTGAGATTAGTTGGATGCATATGTTCCCTTTGAGATATAGTCACTTCTCTTGTTTGCAAATGAACAACAACAACAACAAAACCCTGAATTGTCAGGTGCTCTGTGTCTAATATTCGACCACATTCTACGCTCACATCTGAACTTGGATACACCAGCGAAGTTTTCTGGAGTCAAGCCCATACAATAGAGAACAAATAAATATGTGAAAAATATAGAAATTCAATACAGGAAAAAAAATAGAAGTTTGATATAGAAAAAACATAAAAGGTCGATACAGGAAAAAAAAAAATTCTCTGAAGGCATCCCAAACCAAGCAAGGGTGGTAAAAGTTTGCAATCTAGTTCATAATCAATACCATTCATTTAAAATGAAAGAAGTCAATAGTATTCTACACTGTAGAAAAAAGGAAAAATAATTATCTTACCATATTCTCCTTTCCCTCTTCTCATCTGAGTGCTAGGCATGTAAAATCATCTTGTCCAAAAACCGCCACAGGACCTTAAGATCTGGTGCTGCCCGTCTTAGGTGGGGTGGTTTCTGCAGGCCTGGAAGGGCCCAGGTGCGTTTCCGGGGGTCCTGGAGGAAAGGAAATGAAAAGCCGGCAGAGGGAAGAGGGCTTGCTCTGAGCTCTGTCTAAGTTTAAGTGAAAAAAGAGAGAACGGTGCTAATGAAAATGTGAGTGGTCACTGACTCCCATGAAAGCATCCACAGAAGGAATGAAGTTGTTCAGGAGACAGCCCACGCTTTCAGTTTCAACCCGCTCAACACCCACTTGCGGTGTGCGCACCGCGGCCTGGGATTGTGTCCGGCTTCGCAAATGGTTAGGAGGCCGATTTCCTGTCTGTGCTTTCCCGCTTGCTTTTACGATGAGCGGAAACAATGTCTTTTCTATTAGTTACACATGTGCTTGAAATGCCCTCGTCTGAGCCAACTTGTCCTTGGCTGGCTGCTGCTTTACCTCATTGCTCTTTGATTTCATTATATCCTGGAGAAACTGTTCTGTCTCCAACCTGCATCCCAATATGGATTATTTTTCCTGAAATGTCGTTTATCTTCCAACACCTGATGAAATTGGGTTTGAACACTGTTCAGTGGAACCTGCTATTTCTCTTTCTCCTTTGTACGACGTGTGGGTTTATGAACAGGAGGGATATTTTCTCTGCTGTCCATTATTGATTCCCAGTAATCAGTCAGCTGCCGTTGGCGATCTATCCCTTCTCCTTTGGAAGTGATAATATTTGCCTATGTCGCCTCTCTCTAACATGAGGCTGAATTGCTGTTTCAAGGGCTCTAAACAATTCCCTATGGCATTACAGACTGGGTGTAAATTCCTTTTTCTTTGAGATATATTCGACATACAGCACTATATAAATTTAAGGTATGTTAATGTGATATTTACATATTATAATGTGATTGTAACAATGGATAGCACCTCTAACCCATTACATAATTATCATTTCTTTTTAGTCATTGGCATAATGACATTCTAGTCTCCTAGCAAGTCTGATGATTGTAAAAGAATATTGTCGTCTATATTTACTATGTCATGCATTGGGTCAATAAGGATTATTTACTACTTATTGTAAATTTGTACCCTTAAATGACAAACTCCTCCTTCATTACCCAGTCTCTGGTAATGACCACTTTACATTCTATTTTTTACAAGTTTGGCTTTTTTTGATTCCGCATATAAGTGATATCACAGTTTTTGTCTTCCTCTGCCTGATTTATTTTATTTGTATAGTTCTTCAAGGTCCATCCATGTTGTGGCCAATGTCAGGGTGTCCTTCTTCCCCATGGCTGAGTGACATATGAATGATATTTTAGGTTTCTGATTTCCGATTTTGGCCACCAATGTCTATCTGTCCTTAGACCCTTTCTTATGTGTAATAACAACTATATCACAGGCATGGAGACACCAAGTCACACGGCCTCTCTGGAGGTTCAATTGATCTTCCATTGCAATCCTAGAATCCCTCTTGTTCATATGTAATCAAATTCGTAGAAAACAAAGAGTCAATTTCTGTCCATTTCCTGTTTGAATGGCGCCTGTGCACGCCGAGTCAGAGAGAACACGGTGCTGACGTAGCAGCCACTCCCGCTCTCTCCCCGTCAAAATCACAGCAGGTGCCGTAGAGCATTTCGCTTTCCACAAGCCTCGTTTTACATCATCTCAGCTTCTGTCTTACCGAAATAATGTGGCCGAACTAAGCTCATTTAAATTGCTTATTCTCAATGTCAATGTTTCTGTGTAGCTTCTTTATTTTTTAAATCTCATGATGGAATTGTTTTGTCTTTCTAAGCCTGTATTCTCAGGGTAGATTGCCATAATGGGGAGAAAAGTTGTTCAAGTCAGAGCTTTGCTTTCGGTCCTGCTATGTCTGGTATTTTGAATAACTCACCTTACGTCCTGGGTCAGTATATACGTAGTTTAATAAATGTTATTACTCTCATGTAATTCCCATATGTAGTACTGCTGCTTTATTATTTGGCATAGAATTTGGAGAAAATATGCTATACTCTAACTTTTGCTTGTAAGCCTTTTAAATAAAGAAAATTTTTATAGCTGTAGAAGTAATAAATGTAAGAATAAGATCCTTAAAGCATTTTAAATTGCATTTATCTCTATTATGTCTTAGGAATATTATCAATTTTCGAGAACTGTTAAAAAATTAAGCCATCTGACTTAATTCATGGGCGTAAACAATGCCATTCAAACAAATCTTTTACAGAAGGAAATATTGCATGGTAAAACTTACGCAACACATTAATTAGACAGTGAATATCTCAAAATGATGGTAAATCTTTAACACTATTATTTCATAGATCTATTTTGTGTGATATTAATATATTCGTTCCATAGTTATTTGAAAGTTATAAAATTGAGTGGCATACAGATTTCTCTCTCATTGGCTATATGGTATTAGTGGTAAATGAACTCCATAACATTACTTTTTTACTCAATATTTGTATTCAATATTCATGTTGACTTGACTCTGAATGACACCCTTAAAATACCTAATTCTTACAGAATTTTCTTCTGCTCAACAGGCATGCCTACTCCATACTCAGTAAAGAGGATGAACTATAGCAAGGCATAGTACTAAAACGGTAAGTACAATAAAATATATTGGTTTTTATGAACACTTAAAGATGTTAGTATAAATGCTATTGAGATGATACCTTATTATTTTATGAATAATGGTGATCACTGAATTGTGACCAGTGGCAGAGCCTCGAAAGAATTACCCCTGCTCCTCACGATGTGAAGTCACTCTAAAGCCAGCAGTTAAATCCCGACGAATTCTTCCCTATGCTAACGTAGGTCATACGTTACTTCCTGAAATGCCCCCAGATTTCCTTTCCCTCTCTCCTCCTACTAAACCACACATCAAATGTTTGTGAGTATGCCTTCAACTCATCCTGAATACGTGGTTCTGTTTTCATCAGCCTGTGCCTTCCTCAGAGGGGCACTCAACCCACACACCCACATATATAAACTCCAATTCATGGTCTTAGAAAAAAAAATACCCTGCTTCCTGTTCTATTCACTGAGATTCCTCTCGGAGCAAACTGCTTCTCCCCAACTCCACCTCCTCCAGAAGGCAGTTTGCTTATTATCTCTGAGTCTTCAAAGTGAAAATTTCCCACAGCCCACATGCGATCCTCTTTCCAGGGTGTGGAACCATCATTATTGTAAAATATTGATTTTTACATGGACTGTAAAGTGCTGTTAACATGTCCTCTCCTGTAAAATCGATATTTCACAATTTACTACCCTGAGACACCAAAATTCCTCAGCATCGTTAAGCCTAGTTTAAAAGAGCCTTCACAATTTGACGTGGTCTCAGCAAAACGGTTTCACACTTACTCTGCAATGAACAACTCCTTACATTTCTACTGCTTTGGGTTCTCCTTTACACTTTTATCTCAAAGCATTTTTCTCTTTTCCTTTTTAAAAAACCTCTCCTAGTCCGTTTGTATACTTTCATCCAAAATCGTGACTTTAAAAGCTTTCTAGATTAGTACAGATTCTTCAGAAATAAGGCACTTGCTGTCTACGGGAATGATTTAGAAGTAAACCTTTCTCTACTTGCTGAATTTTTCATATATGGTGCCTCCTGTAATACAATTATTGACTTAATTAAAGTTGTCATGTGTCCAATAACTAAAATTACCACGGAAAAAAAATTTTAAAGTGAGTTTGTGACTCATGCTTGTTGACTCTCCCAAAAAGAATTTATCTACATTATCTTCCTCTCTTTTTCTGCCTTCTCAGATTTTAACTGAGCATTTTATAACACTATTTTCCTCTTTTTCTTAACATGTGACATTTCTTTTAATTTTTTAATGATTTCTATGGCACTTCCCAGATTCTGCAGATACCTTGTGACAGAATATCCCCAATTTCTCCCTCATATCCTGTTCCTTTATTGTCATTTATTTCATATATCCATATACCAAAATCACCCAATATATTGTTCCTATCATTTTTGAACAGTTATCTTTATGTTTTTATTATTAACCCTAGGAAAAATAAAATATTTAGTTTTACTTTGTTTATCTGAGAATATTTCTTCCTGACTTTTGAAGAATAACTTTGCTTAATACAAAATTTTGTGTTGGTGGCATTTTTTCTAGCACTTCAAATATTTCAGTCTACCCTTTTCTTGTTTGCATGGTTACCGATCAAGAATTCAGTGTAATTATTACTTTGTTTGTTTCTTGATAGTTAAGGTTCTTTTTCTCTGGCTTTTTTCAAGATTTTCTTTTTGTCCTTGGCTTTCTGCAGTTTACCCTGTGACCTCACTCTCTGATGGGTCTTTAAAAAATCGATGATTGTCATTAGTTCCTGTTTTCTTTTGTGAGGATGGGACGTGGCTTCCAAGTGCTTTACTGTCAGAGCTTAAGCCCTCTTTGCATACATGATTGTTCTTTATAAAATTATTTTATTTTCAAAAAATAGCAAATACCCTTATGGAGTAATAATGCTATAATATTTGATTTGATTGAAAACAATATTTGATTTACCATAACTTCATTAAGACTTTCATGTGAATATAGTCATTTAGCATGCCCTAAGCATTTACATTATTTTTTCAATATTCAGTTCTCTTCTGTACAAAGAAGGTAGAGATGAGTAACAAAACAAATAAAGTTTTACTTGATATAAATCTGATGTGTCAGCAGGGTTGCTGATCACCAGGAAGAAGAGCTGCACTTTGCGTTTTTCTCTAAGCCCAGGGCAGACTGAGGGAGGCTCCAACCCACTGGCTCTATCTGTGTCTCGTCTCTCTCGGATTCTAATCACCAGGACCTGCAGAGCATCCGGATGCTGGTTCACGTTCACTCTCCTAATCTCACGGATATTTCTCTTTTGGCCAATTCTGCCTTGGAATCACAGGGAAAGGGATTCTAGGAAGCATAATTCCACCTTAGCCAAATCGACACAGTCCAAACCATCACAGTTACTGTTTCCAGTCAGTGTTTCCATGCTGACTTTTAACCTCATAGCTGAACCACTGATGCACCATATTTAAAAACAAGTGCAAATATCATTTGAGAGGAGACATGAAATAGGAACTGGATTTTTCAGACTTGAACAAAGTGTTCACGAAATCAATATGATAAATAAACCACGTTGGTGTGTTTTTCCACCTTTTAGAGATGCTGTCTGTTTGGTCCATCAGTACTCCTTGAGAAGTTTGTTTATGTGAATGGAAAGACCTCCTACAAATCTGAAATAGATTCCACTTCTCCAGGTTGTAACACTTCTATTTGATGACAGGGTTAGTGTTTTATGGACATCAGTGAAAAGAAAAAGAGCTTTGGAATACTGGAGTATTATTAGAACATTGGAATGGTATTGAATGCTATTCTTGACATCTCATATTTCCAGCTATATGGAGAGTTATCTGCTAGTATAATATCACTGGTCTCCTTTGATTCCATAACTCACTCATTCTAGGGAAGGAGGCGTGATTTACATGACTGGTGTATTTGGAACAAAGATTTGGGCACCTTGTCCACCACTCTGTCATCATTGTCATAGGAAACAGCTGTCCACAGGAAACATCATTCCCTCTGAGGACACATGCTGTTTTACATCACTACCTGTAGCTGGACCAATCTATCTCGTTCTGCTATTCCAAAACAAAAAGACCATGTCTTCTGATAAAATTGTGTTGACCACATGACTGTCTGCTTCTTTCTATCCATTGCCTCGGCATTTGGGCAGGGAAAATTGCTGCTATCCACTAGTCCTCTTAATCCCGAGGTGATACATTGTGTTCCTTAAAGGCAAAATTTGTCCTAAATGACAGAACTTTTTTTTTTCCTTTGGGGTAGGTGTTATCTCAATGGCCCCTGCTAGGTTGCTATATCAAAAACCTCCAAAATATATTGCTTTAAGTATGACAGAAATTATTTTACCCAGAACACCGTGCAGATGATTCTGGGCTGATATTCGAAGTGTGGGGTTCCCGGGCTCCTTCCTCTCTGTCCTTAGGCTTTGTCCAGTGTGGGAGCAATGACGCGCTATTTCTGCATCCCAGCCTGTGTGGGGGGTGGCTGGAAGGGAGGAGGAACAGAGGAACAAACCCTGAAGTCAGTCACCTCTTCTCTCCCCATGCTATTTGTCCAACCTAATCACTCTGCCACATTGCTGAAAAGAGAGGCTTTATCCCAGTAGTCATTTTCTTGGCTTGACTTATTTGATTGTATAAGAAGAGGTGGATTGATATTGGGAAAGAATTAGCCAGATCTAACACAATGCCTGGCCTGGATTTTCTGGCATCATCTGACTTGGTCCTGAGATGGCGACATTATTTTTCTCTGCTCTGTAAGTGACCGGAAGCTAGGTCAGTGCTCAGGCCGTCCATCTGGAGGCCGGCCAAACAGCCCGCCTCTTGTCACCCAGCCCTTGCTTTTCTGTGTCTGAGGGAGTGTGCTGCAGGCTACAGTGCCCAATGTATGTACATTTTAGTCACTAGTCAGTTTGCCAGTTGGTGCTAACATCCAGGTTTGGGAGCCCATCTTTCTGTTGAGTTCACTTCCAATCTCTGATCTTCAATCTGTTTTTGAGAAAAGGTATCTATGTTTTAGTGGTTCACTAACACATAGGTCTATTTCCTGAATTTTTTCAGAAGCTATGGAGGAGAGAGGTATATATAATAAGTACCACTCCAACTCCAATATATATTCATTTATTTCATCCTGTGAGTTAGTGAGCAGTGAGTTAGGTAAACATTATATCTTCCCATAAATATGAGAACATTAACATCAGGAGAGCTAATTATAAGGACAACATATTTTAGATATTACACCAAATTAGAAGGTAAGCACTTTGGGAAATGCTAGTACAACTTTGATTAATTACTTATTTGCTCAAAACAGTACAGAGAAAGCTAACTGGAAATACTTTTAAGGCACAAAGACTTTATGGGACCCCATGTAAATTATTAGTGTTGCAGCAGGAAAACATGGCTTTGGAGAATGACCTGATCGGGTTTGATTCAGATCATCCAGAACTTGAACTTACATGAACTTGGATAAGTTACTTAAACCCACAGAACTTGTTTTTCTCTTCAAAATGGGTATTGCCACGTTGCTTCATAAAATTATTGGGAGAATTAGCCCTGGCTGGGATAGCTCAGTGGATTGAGCATGGCCTGTGAACCAAAGGATCACAGGTTCAATTCCCAGCCAGGGCACATGCCTAGGTTGTGATCCAGGTCCCCATTGGGGGCCACGTGAGAGGCAACCACACATTGATGTTTCTCTCCTCTCTTCCTCCTTCCCTTCCCTTCTCTCTAAAAATAAATAAATAAAATCTTTAAACAATTATGGGGAGGATTATAAGAGGTAATATGAAAATACCTACTCCAGGATTTAACATATCACCACACCTAATATAATTCAATTTTCTCCTAATCACATAAACCCAAAGCACATTTAAATTAAGTAAGAACTGGTGGGCTTTATTTCATAATAGAAAACCCTTGGATTTAAATTTTAAAATTATGGACCTATATCAATGTTAATATTTTTAGTTACTTCCCGGTAACAGAAATGTAGTAAATGTTCATTTGATGAAGGACTTAAGGATTTTACACTAAAGGTATAAAAGTATAGCCTTAATAATATAAATAATTTGGAAGTGTTAATACATTAATATGAGGAAAACTTTGTATACATATGGTTCGAAGTGATGAAAATAAGACAATTTCCATAAAATTCCAAAAACAGATGTTGGATAACTGATTAGCTTAGTAATTATTATTCTCTTACATTCAGTTGACAAAGATGACGTTACTATTTTGGTGAGTTAACTTTAAATAATAAAAGCTCGATGCTCTCTAAGATTTCTTAAAGAGTTAAAACAGTCCCATTTTCTTATACACTGCCGTAAAGACTTCTAAGGAAAGATGTTTGCCCACTCTCTTTTCACAAACAAGAGCAATTACAAAAACATTTGGTACTATGCAAGAAACCATTGCCTTTTGAAAAAGATGATCCCATGAAGATGATTATCACTTACAAAAAAATCATTTTAATGTCTCTGACAGTTTTCCTGTTGACTTACTACACTTCAGTGCCATCCTTGTCTAGCTTTTAAGATTTTGTACTTCCTGTGTTTTCTTCTAAATGAAACCAAATAATCAATATTATACTTTCCTTCATAGGATGTTACAGCAAACATAGTTTACGTTGTACAAGAGCATGTTTTCTTTTCTTATTACTAAGAAAAACAGCTCTAAAGGGAAATGTACAGGATAGGAATATATCCACATAACACATATTTATGATAGAAAATGCCTTACAGTGTTTTTACATTGGTTGAAGGATATTATAAGATTAGGTGAAGAAACCAGACAATGAAATCACTAAGAAAACCACCAATGATCAGAGGACAAGGAGCTGAGCCTGGGCTGGGGAGGGAGCGGGGAGCAGGTTAGGGGGGCAGTGACAAGGAGACCAAGGCAGGAAAGAAATGGTTAAGTGATAGAAAGGAACCTAAAAAGTTTTAGCCTCAACAGCCTTAGAAAAATACAGAGAACATGAGGGCACAGAAATCAAGCTGGCCAGTTTGGTTGTGAAAGGGATGGCCAACTCAAGCAGAAGGCAAGAGGAAGATCAAGAATATATATCACACCTAAGGTGCATCTAGGTGAAAAGTAGTTTGGTGAAACTTGATTGGAACAGTGCTGTAAAAATATTATGACCCTCAAATCAGTGAGAAATTAGACATAAAATGTATTGAACACATTTGATGTATAAAATGCGATTGTATTCGGCCTGGCTGGTGTAGCTCAGTGGATTGAGCGCGGGCTGGGAACCAGACGGTCCCGGTTCGATTCCCGGTCAGGGCACATGCCTGGGTTGCGTGCCAGGTCCCCTGTGAGGGCCATGTGAGAGGCAACCATACATTGCTGTTTCTCTCCCTCTCTGTCTCCATCCCTTCTCCTCTCTCTAAAAATAAAAATAAATAAAATCTTTAAAAAAAATGTGATTGTATTCGGAACAAATAGAATGATAGAAATGAGTGGGAAGGAAAAGTAGCAGGGAAAAGGGACATAGGGAAAAAAATCACCTCACACTCACACTTACTTGGAAATCATCTCCAGGTAAATGTTAGTGTTAATATTCCAAACAGCAGAAGTTGATCCTTAGGGAAAATATATTCTCAGTCCTTGTTCGAAAGAGCAAGTGGGCATGGGGAAACACAAGCAGAATATCAATGGGAATAAAGGGTGTATTTCAAAAGAAGAACGTGCCTGACTTCAGAGACAATCAAATGCCTCTGTGGTTAGGAGCATTTGGAAGGATTTCTAAGAGAGTTATTACTGGTCTATCTACAATAAAACTTGCTAGAATTGTCCTGTCTGAGCAGTTACGCAACTATGGCTCTCACTGTGCCAGAAATACCGTTCTTTGATCACAAAGGAGTACCCTTGTAACCTGGTGACCTCATACAGGTTATCTCTCCTGGGTATCTACTGTTCCTTGTTGAGTCCTTACTGAGTGAGTTCCAAGCACAACATCAGGCACTTTGAACTATGGAGATGAAGAGACAAATCCCTCACTGGGAAGACATAGGCAGTTAATGGCAAAGCCAATAGACATATTTGAAATAACAATGCAATCATTGATTAGAGTTTATATCATTGAAGTCTACCTAAGGGGTGCAAGGCTAACGTCACAGCAGACTTATACTTGGCTGTAGACTTTAAAGGTAAATTTGCACTGCCTGAAATAAAGAGCTTTATGATTTTTGCCCTGATATGAATGGTAGAACTCTTGCAAAGGGCTCACTAATCTACTGATTATAAGGTAGATATTAATCACCCAACTTTTTATTGAGTATTGGATTTTCTTCTAAATAACTTGAGAATACTAATTTTGAAGCTGCTTAATAAGATGCAGAATATTATTATAAAAATGGCATTTCAATTCAGCATATTGGCACATTTGCATAGCATTTTCTCTGGGGTGAGCCAAGTTTATCTAGATGTATAGGATTAGCTTTACCAGGGAGAGGAACCTATCTGAGTCCTATGTCCGGTGGCTGAATTTCACCCATTCACATGAATTGAATAGGCTGAACTGCAGCAAAATCTTGTACTGACAGTTATTTGTCCTGAATGAATACTAAATCCTGGATGGGTTACCTAAAAGACTTCACTTAAGAGCATATTAGATAGTACATTGCTTCAGTTAGAAGACACAGCTATACTGTACCATATGCTATATAAAACAATACTATACTATACTATACTATTACTATATACTATGATATAGTAGAGGTGAAATTACTTTATATAAACATAGTATAAAATAACTATTGAAAATATCGGGTTTTGAGTTTTGATTTATCTATAAATTAAAGTTCCAGGAGACCTGAAGAACATACTACTAAAGTCATGGTCACAAGACACAAACATGCTTATACACACACAGGTACACACAGGTGTCACATGCCATTGAAAGATAAAGAATTGCAAATTGACAGGAATAGAGTTGTCTCCATTTCATTAAAAAACAGCAATGCCACCAATTTAATTTGCGCTGTTTAAAGTATGAATTGGTGCCCTGGCTGGCGTAGCTTGGTGGATTGAGCGTGGGCTGCGATCTAAAGGGTCGCGGTTCAATTCCCAGTCAGGGCACATGCCTGGGTTGCATGCCAGGTCCCTGGTGGGGGCCACATGAAGGGCAACTACACATGGATATTTCTCTCCCTCTCTTCCTTCCCTTCTGTTTAAAAATATATAAATAAAATCTTTAAAAAAAAATAAAGTATGAATTGGGCCCTGGCTGGTGTGGCTCAGTGGTCTGAATGCTGGGAATCAAAGAGCTGCCGGTTGGATTCCCAGTCTAGGACACATGCCTGGGTTGCAGGCCAGGTATCCAATAGGGGGCGCACGAGAGGCAACCACACATTGACGTTTCTCTCCCTCTCTCGCCTCTCTCTTCCCCTCTCTAAAACTAATAAATAAATAAATAAAATATTTTAAAATTAAAAAAATATAAATTGGAACTTCTCAGACTCTCATAAAATTCACTATGACTGACCACATTTTTAGGCCTTTGTGAAGTTTTTTAAAAAAAAGCTTTTGGGTTTAAGTGAAATCTTTCTTTTAAGAAGTCTTGTGTGTGTGTGTGTGTGTGTGTGTGTGTGTGTGAGTGTGAAGCACTTGTTTTCAGAGGCTGTGCCAATTTCCATTCCAGCTAATACTGTACGAGATTTAAGGCTGCATCACTTTCTCCATAACCTTGGTGTTGCCTATCTCTTTCATTTTATCCATTCAGGGGTCGGTGTTATGGTATCAAGGGTAATATCGAGTCTTAAATAATCAGAGGATTTTTGTTCCAGCTCAGTTTTTTGTTTTGGGGGGTTTACTTTTGGGGGGTTCTTTGTTTTAATTTTTAAATAGGGCAGTATGCTCAACAACCAGTCTTTTTCTATTCTATTGGCTTCTTGTCTGTTTGATATTCCGGTAGTCACCCCACAGTTTACTTGGTGAGATAGTTTTCATATCAGCTGTGATTGCTGTTTTTTTTATCACCCTTCCACCTTTCTCTTTGTACTCAAAGGGAACTCCATTAGGGCATTGTCTTTTGAGTTGAAGCATACCCTTCATCTAATCTTTACTCTACATCAAAACAAATAGTTTGCTTAGTGCCACACTTATTCTGATATTTATCTTATGTAATATAAATAGTCGACATGCTTAGTTGGAACTCTGTTGCTTAAAATCTTTCTCTGTCATGCTTAGGATGTTTGTAGTTCTGCCAAAGTTTACTTTTCCAACCCTGCAACATTCCAGTTCTCTTGAATCTCTTTATTTCCTTTCATTTCTGCTTCTAAAGCGACTAATAAATGTACACAAGTCCGGACCTATTCTCCAACCTCTTCCTCTAAAGTCATATATGATGCATAGAACACCAGCATCATCTTATCACACAGTTTGCCAGGACTTAACTTCGACCGATATATGCCTAACCTCCAGTATCACTTTTTGCCCAAGAACAGTGGATTTGTGGTGATGTTCGTGCATGAAATAGGCAGGAGGGGCTCTGATCTAGGAGAGTCTAGCTGGACTGTGAAGCCCCCTCAGCCAGTGAAAGAGAACAGGAAATGACCAAGTGAAAGCTCTGGACTGGGTGCTCCATCGGGTGCACAAGGTAACCTCCCTGGTGCTTCCACGGCCTTTGTGTCTAATAACTACCCAAGTTTCTCATTGGGTTCATGTTATTCACTTGACAATAGAAATCAAAATAATTTCCTTATAATCAGTATTGATATAATTGGTATTTAATTATAGTATGTGTAGCATTTAAGTAAATATTTCAATAAGGCATAATTATTTAATGTCCAAAATGGGTAGCCATTTACTACTGTAAACCAGAGTTAAATTAATCCAACTTTTGAAGGTAATATGATCCTGAAAAGGTATTTTTTAATTAATGAAAAGACAGTTTCTCACAAGTTCAAGAAATTAGATTAAACGATGTTTGCAATATATAAAGCCTTACATCATTCATATAGGTAGAATTAAGAAGGCACTTTAAATGTACCTGAAACTTTACTAACTTAATATTGTATAAAATCAGTAACCTCTGCTTTTTAGACACATAAAAGTTAAAGTGAAATTGCCTAAAGCATAAGAAATTGACAAAACATTAATGAAGTTTTCAGCATTCATGCGCTGTCCTTCCCGAACTGAAAAGCAGGCTCAATTTGGAATGCATTAGGGCCGTTAGGAAGATACTTTCTATTTTTTTGCTAGAAATATCACTTTTTATCTGTGTGTAAATTGCTTTTAAATCTGGTAAGGACCACATATGGATCATCACGTGATGGAATGTCTTAGTAAGATTTTTTATATTCTTTCATTTTACATATATGGATATATATTTTCATTGCCCGAACCATATGCATATATATTTATTTTTGGTAGAAGCAAAAAAGTATTTGAGATATTATGATCCAAGTACTCTTCATTACAAATAGTTTGTCTAGAGTTTGAGGCCAAATGTATTACTAGTAGAGTGATAACTTCTTTGGATTTTTGGAAATGGTGTATATAAAAATAAATGTATGATAACTCCCATGTAGTAACAATCAGTTTTTATATATCAAAGTCGGGTGAACTATATTCAATTTCATTTGAATATCTAAAGATCTGAAGAGTTGTCACCTAAAAAAAATAATAAACCGGAAGTGGAGAGTCCTGGTAAGGGCTACAAATTCAATCAAGTAATTCCTGAACTTGGATTTCAGTGACCCTGGAGTACATGCGGGGCAGCCCTGTACCTCCAGAAATAGACCTGTAACTAGGTGGACACAGGAATTAGGATAAAAGTGTCACATAAGAGATGGAAAAATAATGATCTTTAAATCAATATTTCAATGCGATATCCGTGTGAACAACTAAAACTGACCCTGATCTCATGCCGTATGCAAATGCAAATTTCAGATGAATTATATATTAAAATTTCAGTGAAAAGAGTTCTACAAAAAATACAGAAAATACCTTCATGATTTCTTGGTTTGTAAATGCAGGTTATAATATTTATTTTAAAAAGCACATTTATGAATTGGATACATTAAAATTAAGAACATCTGCTTCTCATAAGACACACACACACAAAAATGAGTAAAGAAAGCTAGTGGGGAAAAAGTCAACATATATAAGAGGCTATTCACGCACACATCTTTATATACATAAACATATGTTTATATATAGAAAGATATTTTTATATCACCTCTGTAAAGAAAGAAACAGAAAAAAAGCTGAAAAGTTAACAAGAAATTGGGTTGGCTATTTACAAAGAAAATATTTTTGAAATGACTAACAAGCTTAGGAAAAAATCATTCAATTTCCTTGATGCCCGGGGATACCAAATTAAATCAGAGGGAGCTACCGGTTACCACTGTGCACACAGCAATGTAAGTAACGGGAGGACAGCCAGGCGACGCATTATAATGTGCAGTGACCAGGACTCGGCTGAATGTCCAAGGGGGACCTGCTGCTACTCTTAGGAGCACTGTTTCTTTGTTCACTGCTTCCCGGCAGTCTGTCCTGCTGGTTCTAGCAGCCTTGGTCTCCCCCTGCTCAGTTGACCCTCAACACAGAGAGTCTCTTGGGCTCTGCTTGTTCCCCTCCACTGGCTAGGAGTCCTGGGCTTCTCACAAGGCAGCAAGTTGGCGCCAACATTGGGCTCATCTCATTTATTACCTTCCCATCTCTCAGAGACCACATTGTGTTGATGTTGCCTGCCCTCCGGTATCTCAAAATCAGTGTCATATACTTTGTCTGTCTGTCTGTCTGTCTCTCTTTGGTTGTGTTTATAAGACATGTTGTTCTTCCTTAGCCAGAAGCAAAAGCAGTTATCACTAATTTTTAAATTATTCTCTGCTGCATGGCTAACCGTAGAGGTACCTGCCCCTGCAAACTAGTGAAAACACTACCTGGTTTAATATTCCCTTTTTATGTCTTTTACTGCTTTCTGCAATCTGACACTTTCAGATTTTAGGTTAAAAAAATAAATAAAATGTAATTGGTCATTATCTTCTCCATGCTGGTATCTGGCTCATGAAAATAAATATGTACTGAAGAAATTCCAGTTTAGCCACCTGAGTTATCGACAGAGCTATTATAAAGATTCATACTTTCCCTGAGATTTTTACCTCTCACGTATTACAGAAAGTGCTGAAGCATTCTTATAATAGTTGACTCAATGCCACCTAAATGTGGAAGTTTCACATTGCACATTTTGTAGTAAAAATGTAGCAGATCAAGAATCTTGGGTTTGTTTCCATGCCCTGGAAGTTGAGGCATTTTTTCTGATCACTTCAGGTTTTCTGTCTCTCCGTCAGACTGATTCATTCTTTCATCCCAAGAGACAGAGATCTTTTCTAAGCAGTGAGCATCATAACATTAAGGATTTCCTGTTTTCCTGTATCATAAACACAAAGTAATTTCCTTAAGCCCTGCACGGAATAAAACTTGCTTCAGGAGAAAGATCAAATCACAGATTTCTTTTCGTAATATTGCTCTAGGGGTCAGATAAGCAAGTCAAATCTTTTATGGAAGACATCCATAGAAGTAGCTATGCGGAAGAGTGAAAACAACGAAATGTTTGTCAACCACAGTGGGATTAGAATCCAGTTTTTGTGTAGATATGAGGATGACTCATCTGTCCACATGGCCCAGCCTCCACTGTGGTCTGCATACAGAACAGTGTGGAACATTTCCGTAAGCTCACTCCGGAGCAGCAAAGAGCGCTATCCCCAGCCCTGGGACGACAGAAGCCACCACTTCAACCTCCAACCCACAGGGACTTCCCTTCCTGAAGCACCTAAGTTCTGTTGGAGCTTCATAAAACTAGAATAATAAATGACACCACTTCTGTGTTATAGAAACTTGCAAAATGAACTTTTCTTGTCATACCTTGCTTTTCATTTTTTAGTCTTAGTGGCATGATTGTTATTAAGTATTAATTAAATTGTTGGAGGTTGAATTATTAGAGAATTGGAATATTTCTTATCCATGTAAGCTGTGGGAATAGTCATAAGGTTTTCACTTATTTTTATCTTGGTTTCTGTAGCAAGTCAGCCTGATGGACTAATTCACCGGAGCACAGCGACAGAGCATACGGTGGCATTGTTTTAATATCTGCACACTCTTGATACTCTGCTGTCTGTAGAGACAAAGATAATCCTCTTTTCTCCTGCATGGGCCTTGATTCAGTCCATTATTTGATTTTTATTGCACTTGACAAAAATTAAAGACGCTGTAATTCTACCGCAGATATTACAGTGATTAGAAAAAGATGCCTTCTCACAATGAGTTCTGCAACATATTTTTACTGCTTTTGTTCTTTTTAGAAAAGACTAGACAAAATTATGCATTTTAAGTAAGAACTTTATATGACATATAAGGTAATAGATAGGTTTACAGTAACTGGAAGAGGGACACAAGCTATCAAGTGCTTTGGATAATTTAGAGATCCTTGGCTCAGAAACTCAGCTTTTTTCTCATACAGCCATGGTTGACATTTAATCTGGCACACATCGATCACTGTAATTGCATGGAGAATAATTATTTAAATAAATAGGAGGTAGTCAGGGTTGCTAATCAGCCTGGATACAGCGATGTGGACTGACTGAATATTGTCAGAGGCATTTACAATACATCCGATACGGGCACTCAGTCTATTTAGTGGTCACCTCTATCCCAAAGGACATCAGGTATTTTTATTTTCAATGAGAAACAAATAAGGTTATTATAATTTTGTCTTACCTCTATGTTCAGAGCCAACAATACTGGTGTCATGAAAATCGAATGTCTGATATTCTCTCACAAGGTCCGCCGTTTTATAGAGAATGCACTGAGGTGGCGTGGCAAAGTGACATCATGCATGTCATTCAGCTCAGTAGTTTGCCCATCCCAGTGTGGATATTTGACATATCATTGAGTGACTCAGTTTTAGTACAAACATTTTAGAAGCATGACTTACCGTTGTATTAATTATGAATACTTAGCACAGCTATTTCTGGATTTTTATACCCAAGGAAGCAACATATATTTTACATAGGAGAAGTGTGAATGCAAGAACATAAATTTGGAATAACAATGAGTTTCTCAGTATTTCAATCTACTCGACTATTTCACCTTAAAGACTTCATAATACATTGGCGACCCTACAAGTGTTGTTACTGGACTCAGGTCTTGGCCACCCAAAACCCAACCAAAACTACCATTTGAATATTGTCTTAAAATAGGTAGAAACGAAAATCTATTATGTAAGTTCAGTGCTGGAAAGGGTATTGAATTAATCATCTCTTCCATAACTGGTAAATATGGCAATTCTACCTGGTATGCATGTGTGTGTATGAGTTTATATACACATATCTCTATATACACATATATACACATACTTATATGTACATAATGCTTATACATGAAAAATATGTATACAAACATATATATGCAATGACTGCCCTTCCTAGTCAAGAAGTAACATTCAAAAATGTTATTTCCCATGTCTTTCTTACCATGTTTTTTCTATGTTCCCACTGCTGGCTTACTCTCTGAATAATGTAAATAAATTTTTGAAGCTTTTATTTGTGCCCCATACTAGGTGATACATGTGGAATTCTTTTCTTTCCCCTTTATGCACTGTCCTCCATATATACTTTTTTAATTGAAGAAATTAAAACTTATGCCAGTCATTGTTTATTGCCTCTTAACTTGAAGTACCTCTATTTTGTGCACTGTGAAAGTAAATCTGGGCCCTCAAAACGTTTTTTGTGGCCAGCTCTCATGGGAGCCCATTAGCAGGAGGCACAGAGGAGGCATTGCGAGGAGAACCTTTGCTGGGGTGCAGCTGTGCTCCCCCGGCAGCCTCCCCTACCACGTGGCTGCTGCGGGGCCCACTTCCTGTGCATTTCTATCTTCCTTAGCAGGGCTTGCTCTTCCTATAGTTTGTTAGATCCCTCTTCACTTCTTCCTAGCCAAACCCTTGTTTATCCAGTCCCCTGTCATGTTTAACTTTTAAATTTTTTTAAACGCCCCCCATTGAAATTATCATGTGGTTCCCTCCCTCATTGGATCCAGATATTATGTTTCATAAATAATAAGGGGGTATTATTAGTAATCTACTTATATTACATCCCTTCTGTTTCAGTAGCTTTATTTTGAATTTATACTACACCTTCACGGGTTGCCTATCATGAACTATATCGCATACAGTATATATTACCCCACTGTTTTCTCTTCTTCATTTTGCAAAATCTCAAAGTCTCTGCCCATTACTTTGTCATTTATGCCCTTCCCTGAATATTTTTATCAGTTTCAGCATGGCTTTGGTGTTCAGGGCCTCTTCGAATTATGTTAGTGTGCTCTTTCTCTCTGTGCCCTCTGCCCAGGCAAATATTCGGGCGCATACATGTGATGAGTTAACTTCATGTGCAGGAAACGAGCAATGAGCTCTCTTTCTACAGGTAACCAGCTTATAAATCTGTAGGTCGTCAATCCCAGGCACCAGGAATACACTTCCTTACTATACAGACTCCTATGGTCTCCCAGGCCAATGCATGTAACTTTCCTTCAAGAGTATAGGGATCTCTGATGAATGACTTTCCCCTGGGGCCTCCCACCCAGAGAAAGCCGACTCAGAGTGGTGAAAGTCATGGAAGTGCGTCCTCATTCATACCTTCAGGGCCACCTACCTTTGGCCTATTCACTGTGTTTGCTCAGCAAAGTGGGTGGTTCAGAGTTGCAGATCAGACTAGAAAGAAATCAGTAGGAAATAACCCATGATCTCTCCACACTATACAATATACGTTTTTGTAAACACATATGCACCAATAGCTATATTTTTCTATGTCAATCAGTCTAGGGAGAGATTTGTGTCACCTGATAACACCACTAGCATCCTGTGCCCACAACTATATAACTTATATGATTTTAAAAGTATATTTACAAATAACTAGATAACAAAAATATATATTTGTTATAACTTCTTTTAAGAGCTTTTTGAAAGTTGAGCTCAATTTATTCAATATATTGGTCCAGTTAATTTCCTCCAAAGTATTCTACATTTGCAAATATTTCCAGATCATTTACCTAATATATCTATTAGAATACAAAAATATTTTTGTATTTTATTATATAAAATATATAAGAATAAATAACTTTAGACATGTATTGTTTATCAGAGTTAGCTACAAAATGCGTTAGTAGCCTCAAAGAGCACAAGCAAGAAAAATAAAAAACAACGTAGCCAGTAGGGTAAAAATAAGGAATTTCAACAAAATCTTGCAAAACAGTTGGTCATTTGCTAGGTCACTATCTATGCCTGTTGTGATTCAATAGGATCAGGGGAAGGGTGGGAAATGGGAAGCTAGGGACCGACAGGGTGGCAAGAGGAAGAATATGGACGGAAATAGGACAACTCTATGGTTGATTTTAAAAAGGGCACGACATTATTCAGATCTAGTTGGCTTCTGTTTCTTTTCTTCTTAACATTGCTCATTTGCCTCTGGTCTGGCTTTCAATTCTATCGATAACTGGAATATTTTGAGGCCCTGTTGAATGATAAGTCAATCGGATAAAGAATCTGAAACTGGGTCCTTTTTTTTCTGAAATAAACTGTGCTATTTCTCCCCAGGATTAATGCGTGTGACTTGGAACATCTAGATAATTTATCCAAGTGAAAAATTAGGGACTAAATGAGCCATGCAGTGTGTTTATGCCACTTAATGTATGACGCACTCTAAGGCAGAGCTGCCTGTGTGATTTTGCAGCCTGTGCTCCCTATTCATTTTGTTTCCTCCCACGGCTTCGATATTTCTGAGCTTGGTCAGAACTATGCCATCATATTTCCTGTGCGAAATTTCCAAAGAAAAATATCAGCATTAATACGAGCATTAAAGAATATAAATTAAATGCTTTCTTTGGAAGATTAAAATGATCACAGCAGAGATGCAGATTTCTCTCTCTTTGGAGGGTCTGGTGTTTGCATAAAGACTTTTTAAATTAATATTTCCCTCATTGACATTAATCTTACAAATGCAAATTTAAAACAGCAAGAAGAAAGAAGGAAAAGTTCAAAAACTATGCTATGAATGCGGTGAATTCCTCACTAAATTGTACTAATTCTCGGGAAGATTGGGCTGTATGGCCAGAGGGTTGAGCCCTGTGCTATTAAGAAATAATTTTATTATGCATTATCTAATATATCATTTAAGATAAGAAAAACAGAAGGCTTGTTTTCTTTGGTTTAAATCTGAATAGCATGTACTGTGAAAGAGTGTTTTTTATGCTAAATGGGGCTATCTATTTAAAAAGACAGACTAGACCTGAACAAATTGTACCTGACAAGAAAAAAGTTGCCTTGTCTTGCCTTTTCTATAATTAAAGGCATCATTTACTTTTCCAATAGTTTGGAACTTAGTTTGAAGCACAGAGGGGAAAAAATAACATTTTGGCAGTCAAAATCATGACAATGGGTGAAGTTTATCTATACAACCAAAATTATTTTTGAATGTCTATTTCATGATTGTGTACTAAGGAGTAACCCAACAATGAATGGTTCTTATAGTTCTAAATTTCATCTGTTTATAAGAGACTCTTTTTACCCTTCCTCAGACACAAATAAAAATAAGTTTAATTTTGTGCATTTCTATAACACTATGTTTCTAACTATTTGAATACTTCTAATCCAATGTCATGGTCTTGTGGGAATGGGGTAGGCAGTACCAGATAGCTCCCCCAGAAGTGGAGTTGTTCCCAGGTGTTCCAGAGCCCTCACCTTAAATCTCATTGTTAGACTAGTGTGCTCCTAAGCCCCTGGGGAAACAGGCACTTTTATCCATCAGGGCATTCCAAGAGCTTAAAGATACCTCCTAATATCCAAGTATAAAGATAGACCTCTCCTTCGGCAAAGTGAATACTTTAGAGCACAGTTATCATTTTATTTTGTTGTGTTCTGTTTAGAAACTCCCCATTGCATGTATACAATGAGTATCTGAGTCTTTAACCATTGAGAAAAGCTTTCCCTGATGTCTCAGAGACAAAAGTAGAAGCAAAGATGGTGTCATCGTAACTCCATGAGAGCTTAACCTGATTGAATTGGAGTGGTTTGTACTGAGAAGTAATAAGAGTAATTTAAGCAAGTAGGAGCGAGGAGTGGGCAGGCAATTTAGGGTCGCCCCTAAGCCATTTGGACTTCGCTGATGAGTTTTAAAAAAATGTAGTTTCCTAAGCATAGCAGTATCAAGAGGTAAGAGGGATTTGCAGGAGTCTGTTCTTTTGGTTGTATTTAAAATAGATTGATTATTCAAAGGCCGAAAGGTCTATGAAGAGCCTGTTGCAGTAATTTAGAAATGAGACAATAATGATATGGATTAGTGGTCTAGATGTATATACATGGCAAGGTATACATTGACAATAAATCTTTTTCCAGCTTTATTGCGATATAATTGATAAAAGAGTAAACTACTCAAAGTATATGACATTTGATATATGCACACATCGTGAAAGGATTCCCCACCTCTTTATTTTTGTCTATTTTGGTGAGAACATTTAAGTTCTACGCTCCTAGAAAATTTCAGTGTATAATACAGTATTACCAAATACAGCCACCACGTTACACATTACATTGCCAGAACTTATTTGTCTTATAACTGACAGTGTGTACCATTTTTAACAATCGCTTTTTATTTCCCACACCCCCTACAATAAATCTTGACTAACGGATGAATACGTTATGTAGACAATATATTGCCTTTAATAAGGTAATCAGGAAGTTAAAAAAAGACATGAGGAAGTTCTTCCTCTATTTCTTATTTTTAGATTTTATCCTTCCTCACCTTCTACGTGTATTGCAGCTCGCATCTCCAGAGAGGTGATTTCAGTGTTTGTATCATGGACATAGTGTATACTAGCAGTTAAACTAGCCTGCATTTGTTATCCAATGACTTCATTTGTGAGTCAGGGAGCCTTCCTACTTCTTACAAGGGTTAATATTAAAATTTAAATGGAAGCATTATACATCTGAATTACTTTTCAAATATTTTTCATTAATCCCCTGTCTTGTAAAACTGTCAAACCGGTATAAACATTCGAAAAATAAGGACAATTGATTAATAATATTGAGTAATACCATTATCATAAAGGCTGTCTTTATTTATCTTAAATTAAACAGACCAGACATCATATGCCTGGAATTGTACTAAGAAAAAAGCCTAAATCTGTTTAATGGTGTATCTGCATGATTATTTACTTCTAACTTGTAAAGCTCAGTCTTGTCATTTATTATTTGGTTGTTATAGACAAGCTTTTAACCTTTATACTGAAAGCATTTTACAAAAGCTGACAAAAAAAGAATAAATCTATTAAAAAGGACTCCTAAAACTGTACAGCTTGCATTAGTCTTTGAAGTCTATTGATTTCATATTTAGAAAATTTATTTTGTCCACCTATCTTTGATATTAACTTAGGGAATCCAAAAAGTAAGCAAAAGAAACCTAATTTTAGGTGATTTTATAAAATTTCAGAAACCTTTACTCATAATGATTGCAGCTATTACATAATTAGAGATTACCTAGCAGAGAAATATTGGGTCTTATTCATGATACAATTATTGGTCCCAGACTGAGACACTTTCTTCCTTTAAACAGCAAATATTTATTGAGCAACTATTTTGAGCATAGCTGCCTTGTATATACCAAATGTGATACCGACATGTCCTAATTATAATGCATGTTAATGAGTCCTCTAACATCTTACTTAGGGAGAAGTAAAGTATTCATAAGGGTCAAATACATAACATATGCCAACAAATGAGATATTGAAACAAAGAATGTTACAAAAGCAGCGAGAATGAGCAAGACCTCTGGTGGAGGAGACATTTAGGGAGGAGGAACTGGAGTAAGGAGCAGAATGTGATGAGGGAGAGAACAGGAAAACAAGAAAATGTCATAGTCTTCACAAGGGGGCCTGCCTGGCTCTACCCCCGTGAATTTATTCATATATTTCTCTTTCTCAGAGCACAGTATAACAGAAACGGGAGCTATATTTTGTAATTTAGGTTTCAGATATCTGGTGGAAATACTCCAAGGCCTGATTGATAACCTTAAACTTTATCCTTTTACTTTGAATATATTGGACTTGATGTGATTTCTCTAAGAATAGCCAGCCAGAATTTTACAACCTCTTCTGAGCTCTTATTCAGTTTCCTTTGATTAATCTTCATTTATGCTAATTCCCTTGCCATTTCCTCCACATGGCAAATGCAAACATGCACAATCATGAACACACACATATACATGCATAAATGAATGCACACATGGATGTGTGTGTGTGCACACACTGAGCAGTTTTGCTATTTTAATCAAGAGCAGTGCATAAACTGAAGGCAGAACTAGAATTAATATCTTTACCTTACTAGTTTTATGTTAACATTTCAGACCCTGATTACTTTATTTTTTATAGCTACAGTCCCATTATATTTATTATTTAATTCTTGAGATTAACTTGGATCTTATGCACACTGTGATGCAGAAGTCAATATGTACTTGAACAGTGTAATTGAAATAGTGAGCCATGTTCTAACTTGATGAGGGTAGTTAAAAGAAACAGCTTATTTTATGTTTTAATTTTCTTTGTATCAAGTGTGTGTTATTAAATAACTTCAGTCTCCTCGCCAATGTTATTTTCTGCCTTTGACTAAAGTTTTAATAATATATTCAAGGATTAATTATCTGTTCTCCAAAAAGTATTAGCATCACTAAATATGCTAAACTTGGGGGAGTTGAATTCTTATTTCTGGGTCACAAGCTGCCTCGTTTCTGCAGAAAACAGCTCCCAGGGTTCTTTGGACTTTCAAAGAACCGCTCTGTCCACATTAGTTGTCATGTAGCCCCAACATCAATGACAGCAACGACAAAATATCACATCCTCACCCAGATTCCTTGGTGGTTGATAAACACACATTCTAATTTTTCTTTTCTATGAATGCTTACTAATACTTCTCCAGGAGATGAATTATGGCATAATTCTGTAACGCGACCCTAATCAGTACATGAACAGGCAGAGGTGACTGTGCGTTTAAAATTCTATTGCTTGTATAATCGCAGTAGTGACAACTACGTTGCGTATTACTTTGAAGGAAATGCTAAATTGCTGACTCCTAAGCAAAGGCCCCTGATCCACCTATGAGAGTTCAGCAACAGCCTGGAATTTGAGACAGTTGCATCTGTTTTGAAGAAAGGTTCCATGTCAGATGTACTAAGGTTACATTTAAAGGAAAGAGAGCATTGGAAGCGTGGAAGTCCTAAGATTTAGAATCATACGTCACCCCTGAGACCTTTTCCCCGCCCTTCATGCATCGCTGTGAGTCAGCCTTTTTCCTGTGCATATCTCCACCGGGATCTCTTTAATCATGACCCAACCTCCTGCTGCAAGACAAGTATTAACGGTCTGTTGGGGACTATGGACTCACTGACTGCATCTTACCTCCTTGCACCTGCTACTTGTGAATGCTTGCCCCGATCCTCACCGTGGTCCACACCTGCCACGTACTTTGCCCTAGGTATTGTTACCTATGTCTTCTGTGCAGCGTAGGAACTATTATTCTTCATGTTGATCACTGTTTTTATTGTTTTGGAACCAGCAGTTCATTGGCAGTTCTCTCTAAAGAAGAATGATCTGGATTTAATCAATCAGTTGTTAGTTTAGTAAAGAAGAACTAAAAAATGTTATCATACCTTCTGCTCATATGTAAACATGTTCAAAACCTCTTACTAGCTTTTGACTTGTTTATACATTTTGCTTTCCTTTTGAATGATGAAATGATGTAGACTCCAAGGCCCAGCACCTTCACAGTCTATTGAAATGCTACTATCCTTTGGCTTCTCTTGGGGAAAAAAACATGTGACCTGACAGTAATGAAAAGTGCAACCAAATGTTAGGAATTACATTGAGAGCAGGCCTGGATACATATTCTCTGTTCATATAAATCAAGAGAAGCCATGCTTGGAAAATTAATGTCTCCATGGAGCCAGAAAAGCCTAAGCTTTCTATAGCAAATATCAGTTTATTCTAACCATTGACTGCCAGAGTTTGCTGGAGAGAATATACAACTTCCAGTGCAGCCCAGTTTGTTTTTGTTTGGGTTTGTAATTGCTTTGAAGTCAAAAATGCTGTTTAACATGAAAAAAAAAAAAAGAAACTAAGTAAGTAGAACCAGTTCCATATATTTGTTATTACATCGATTTTACTATGTATAAAAATGAGCAAATTAATATCTCCTCATCAAACTTCAGTCTAAAAATTCTGAAACGACAGCAGTGATTTACAAGAAGAAAGAAGCAGAACTTGCATTTTTACCATATTTAAAATTAATTTAGAGCATTTAGCTGCCAGAAGGTTTAGTTTTGTCTCCTTTGTGTTTCATGCTATATAAAATGCAGCATGTTTCATGTTGAAATGCCAGAGTCGGGAGAAATATCAAGGAAAACAAAGACTCAATTTTATGGATTAAAACAGTTATTGGAATTAGTCTTGAACTAGGAGAAAAAATAATGTTTCTATTTATCGGAAAACTAAATTTATATTTGTGGTTTACTGAAAAGCAGCAGCTTATTTTTCATCACTATGTATTTAACATGGACGGAAGAGAAGGAATTGAAAAACAAAAGAAAAGGCACTGCTGTTGTTTATTTACAGGGTATAATCTTATAATTGTTTTCATTTTAGTCTTTGGGAAATATTTTCACTCATTTGAAAATGTTGACATTAAAATACATTATCTTTTAGATCTGATCCAGCTTACCCTTCTTTGTGAGAGAATTAGAGTAGATTCCATATTACTAATGAGATTACAAACTCACTGATACTTGATAATTGAATTTGAAGTGGCACAAAAAACTCTGGAAGATTCATAGGAAGATAGCAGTATCTCAGCTTTATAACTTGTATCTTCCAATAAAATATTTTATAAGGCCATGTACTCTGTTGGGTAAATTGTATGTTTGGTCATCAAACAGATCCATCGTTGAAATCTTGACTTAATCACTTATTACTTATATACCCTTGAATAATTTTTCTTTATCCATACATTGTATAGACTTGGGATTGTATCACCACTTTAAGAAAGCCATTAAGTTTTTAGCATACCAAGCTTTTAAAACATCTGTGTTCAGTGGTTTTCATATCCATGTCACTGATTTGTCAAATCCTTATTTTATTTATGTTCGTGCTCAGATACCTAGGTTTGTTACAGAATCAAACTGTCTAATAAAAACAAATCTAGACTGAGATAAACTTTATCCTCCAGGCAAGCTGGGAAAAGGTCACCCTCCAAAGTTTAGTGCTTGCTCAAGTCTAGGGTCACACGAAAATTTGGGGGTGAGTGGCGCAGAAAGAAGTCCCGCTGTTTTGTTATTTTCAATGCCAAGCGTGGAAGACTCAGTCTTAAACAATGGTCCTATATGCAGTACGAATTCAAAAATTTCAGTTTCTTCCTTGCTCATATGCACATATGTGGTATATGTGATACACATGTGTGCATGTGTATAATTAAAAAGCACACACATGCCATTAAATAGTATGCTAATATACTGTAATTGGTATCATGTATATACAAGATAGATAACAAACATTACATTTTCCCCTCATTTTTATCTCTCATCTTGAAGTATTTTTTATTTCCAATTATTACTGTGCATAACTTTCAAATAGAAATTTGTTGTGAGACAGCTATAATTCCCAGTTCAATTCTTGAGACACTTGGAAATTTGCATGATATTTATTCATTCATCAGACTTTAAGTAGAGTAAAATAGATATTCATCTCAATTTTTTATTGGTTTAATAATGTTGTAAAGTGTTCATGATATAACAAATACATAATTGGTCTTAATAAACATTTTTTAATTCCCTCCTCCAACAACCTTTTTTTCTTTTTGGCCTTCCTCTTTCACCAAAAACAATAACTGAGTGTAAATGTTGTATATTTATTTGTTTTGTCTCTTCATTCATATAGTTTCTACACATTATACAAGGACTTGAAATTTTTTAATGTTTTTGTTTGTGTTTTATCAAAGGAAGGAATAAGTGACTTAAGCTATTTACAGAGTGTTTGTTTTGAAGGATAACACATCTCTAAAATAAACTTGACAATGCACAGGTGTGCCAACAAGCTCTAGTTCCTATTTACTACCAGTTAATTCTTATTTACTTCAAATTATCAGTGCCTTTTTTTAAACACATTAGGCCCACCAAAATTTACAAGGAATTAAAAGACATATTTCTCAAAATATTTAATTTACTTTTTTTCTTGAAGGGGAAGAAAAGTAAAATTTCAAAGTAAAGAATTGCTATTCTTAATGTGAAGTCATATGATCAAGCAGAACTACATTTAACTTTGTGAGATATGTGATGGAGGTTAACAAAAAAAAAAAACACACAAAAAAGAATATAAACTACTGAAAGAATTTCCACTAAATATGATACCTTTGAAGAAACACATTGAATGAAATGGCATTTTAGATGGAAAAGAATAGTATATCTCTCAGGAAAATGAAACGGCAGATATAGTCAACCCACAACTGAACACTATGAAATCTACCAGTGGAGAAAAAATAAAATTATTGCTCACTTCAAATAAAATTTTAAAAGAGAAATATATTATGATGATGCCCAGCATATAGTAAATACCATTTCTGTTTTCATAGTCTCATGACTATCACTGTTGTTATTATTATATATGTGATTTATAAATGAAAAAAATTGTTAACAATAAAAGCTAGTCAAAAAGTTGCTCTCTTACATCATTAAGATATTGAAAAAAGCAATCTCTGTTCTTCAATGGCATTCATGTATGACATTTTAATAAGGTACAAATGGAAGATATAGTTCACTTTCTGCAATATATTTTTTTCTCTGTCCAAAAGATACAAAAATGAGGTGATTAATGTCCAGTCTGGTAATTTTTAGTTGTATTGGTAAATGACAAAGAATAACTGAACTAAGGCTCATACTAATTTCATTTAAATTACTATGTAAATATAAAAAATAATTTTTTCTAAGTATTTTAAAATAGTAGTCTTAAATGATATTTTATTAATGACTAAAGCTTTCTGTTGTACTAGTTCTACCAATTATTCAATGTTCATAAAATTTTTAATATATTTCAAAAGAAGAAAGTCAAGTAATTATTGAGGCAGAAAACTGTTTTGTAAAGATTATAATCATTATTTAAAGAATTTCTAATTATTAGTTTTACTACCAGATCATGAGACACTTAAAAGGCATTCTTTTTCCAATTCAATAATCCTTTATCTCATTGTGTAGAAGCCTACTTTTGTGATTTACATTTTAATGAAGTTAGTAACAAAACACCTACGGCCATTCCAAATGATTTGCTGTCACAAACTTTTTTTTCCAAGATTTTATTTATTTATTTTTTTTAGACAGGGGAAGGGAGGGAGGGTGAAAGAGAGAGAGAAACATCAGTGTGTGGTTTCCTCTCACGTGGCCCCCACTGGGACCTGGCCTGTGACCCAGGCACATGTCCTGACTGGGAATCGAACCTGTGACCCTTTGGTTTGCAGCCCACGCTCAATCCACTGAGCTATGCCAGCCAGGGCTGTCACAAACTTTTTAAAGAAATTAAAAGACAAAAGTGAGTTTGAACATTATCGTGCAAGCACAGGAAAATGTGTGATGTATAGGTGGAGTAATCTCCCTACCCTTCCTCCATGCCTCTGTTTATATTCCTCAAGGGTATGATAAATTCCAATACATAATAAAGCCTTGACCGTGACTGAGTTAGTAGTCAATGTGTATAAGTCAACTGCCAAAGGGGAAAAAAAAAGAAACTTTAAGGCAGGACTTTGACTATTGTATCACGGGTATGCATAACAATTTTTATTTTAAAATTATGAACAGGGAAGAGAAATAGCCTAATACTATAATATCCACTGGCTATCTTCAAGATACACTTTTCATAAAATATAATGATGTCTCTTCAAAAGTTATTTTCTAGATTGAGAGGGAACACTGTATCTTTTGACTGTAATTTCTTGTACACCAGTTCATTACAAGGCTTTTTGCATAATGAGATTGTATTGCGCCTTCGCTCAGCATGGCTTTTTCATTGAGTTTGAGGGATGACGAAGTGGAAAGCCATTCTTTATAGCCTCGTATTGTTTTATGATAGCCTCATGTATGGTATTCCAAGTCACACTCTCTTCTTTGTTGGAGTTAGCGTGCATTACCGGAGTAGGTGCCCACCCTTGTTACATAAATCAGACAGCCTTCTATGTCCCGCCAAAAGCTTTCCTTCTCCATTATCACTGATCTGTTCACAGTGCATTGCTTCCCATTACTTGAACCTGGTTGCTTTAAAGGCATTGTTCTTGAACATTCTGAGTTCAAGACAAACATTCACAGCTAAAGAGAATCAAATGTGAAAGCCTTAAAGTAACCAGTCCAATAATAAATAATCACCAATAATCTTGATGTATTCACTAGTAGGGTAAAATGATAAATTATGATGTCTGTGAAAGATGTCTAATTATACTTAATTGTATTTGCTGGATAATTAAAGAAATTATATGTAATAAGTCCTAGGTCTTAATTTCAAAACTGATTTGTTAATGATATAGTAAAACCACATATTGTTATAATGGTACTCTTTTCTGAAAAGGAGCAAAGTTTTTCTAAATGCCCATGAGAATACGTTGTTCCTTTGGAACAACTTAAAATCAAGTGCAGCCTCCTGCTTAGTGTAGATTATAGCATCTGCATAATCCATCTCAAGGCCAGCTCAGCACTATCTTTCATAATATAACTGCCATTGTAAGAGTAAATATTCCAATCTAGTAAAAATTAATAAAATTTAACCACATACCTATTGACGACACTATTTAGCCTACACCACTGGCCCCTTTCTAATCCATCATAAGGAAAACAATCTGAAATCAACATAGAGGTCGTAAAAATATCCTGAAAAGGCACAGTAAAAGCAGGATTCCCTTCTGCAAAGTGTCTGTTGGGATAAAAATTGCAAATCACTTTAAAGTTTATAACATGTACTGTTTCCCTATAAACTCCTTGTCAAAGTCATACTCACAAGGCATTGCAATCAACCATTTTGATATCTTCAAGGAAATTTATTTGTACTCTTTTTTTTACAGCTGCTCGCTAGAGAAAAGCTTGACAAATAGAACCACATTGTCATTTCCCACTACCCTTTTTGCTTCTTCAGTCACCCAAACTAATAAACTCCAAAGCTCTTCAAGAAGTAAATAAGATTACAATACTGTGCTTGGTCCCTGGAGTGTCTGTGGTGTGAGGACGTTTCTTCTTATTTTAGATTATTAAATATGAAGTCTGTAACCCATTTGCTACTAGCAACAGCGTGACATTCTGAACCACCTTGAAGTTTAAAAAAATCAGAAAACAGTTTGAATTCTATTTGATAGTATTTTATCTTTAGTATAAAATAGAGCACCATGGATTATATTGTTGATGCTATTTTTTTAAAGGAGGAAAGCAAATTTATTGTGGCATAAAGTCCACCGTGAAGATATGCTTTAAGAGTCTAACCTGCAAGTTCAGCCTCACTGAAGTGACTGCAGTTCAATTTCCTGTAACCTTTCTCAGGTCAAACCTTCCAGGAGGAGAAAACAGGGCCGTTGCCACAGAGAGCAGTGAGTTAGATGAAGAAGTAGCTGAACTACTTTAGTCTCCTGCCCATAAACCTGGAAAAATGAACCCATATGCCCAGTCGTGCTGGGTCCTCGTATATAAGAAAACTAGAGAGAATTATGATCTTTAAAAATATTATTGCACACTCTGGGAAATGGTCAAGCATTATTTCATATTTGAATTAGTTGTCTAGTAGTGCATATGGAAATACGTGTGTAAATGCAAAATGTCTACTGCTAAGCTCTCTGCAGTGTTTTTCACTTTGTATAATAGAGCTGGGTACATGTTACCATTGAAATCAGTGTGAAACCAGTTCCGGAAAGATTAAGTCACTGGCCCAAAGAATCGCAATCAGTAAAATGCCTACAGTTTGACCCCTTCATCTGATTGATATCCCCATGTTTTTCTTTCAAAAGTAAAACAATTAAGTCAGAACAATAATATTATATTGGTACCTAAAAGTACTACAGATCTACCAAAAACTACATATAAATAATTTTAAACGTGTAGATATTTATGGTTTAGCATAGTTTACAAAAGCCGTAGTCAGGTGAAAGAAAAAGAGGTATTACATTTTCATTTGAATTTAGGATGCTGTCTATAACACTGAAGCTTCGATCTTGGAAAAGCTCAGGATCAAATCAAATCAAACACATTTATGGAATTATTGTGCATATTTGACACCCCCCACAAATCAAACACACTGTAATTCTGTATGTGATTTAAATTTTAGAGATCACATTTATAAACTTTAGTGACATTTATCCTGTGAAACACGCAGATATACTGTCATACAACATACTTATCCAAACATATTAACAGACCCAGTTTTCCCCTCTAAGGCAGAGAAAAAGTAAATTCTTTAAACTGAAAGAAAATGTGGCCCTAGCTGGCATAGCTCAGTGGATTGAACACAGGCTGTGAACCAAAGGGTTGCAGGTTCGATTCCCAGTCTGGGCACATGCCTGGGTTGCAGGCCAGGTCCCCAGTGGGGGCCACATGAGAGGCAACCATACATTGCTGTTTCTCTCCCTCTCTTTTTCCCTCCTTCTCCCTCTCTCTAAAAATAAATAAATAAAATCTTTAAGAAAAATAAATGCTAAAAAAATAAATAAACTAAAAGAAAATGTAAAAAAGCTTTACAATATTTAATCAGGTATGCTATCTTGAATTAGGATATTTGACATTATATTTCTGAGGGGGCTTCTGTTTGTATTATGTTTGTAGTTACATATATGGAGTGAGCCATGGCATTTTGTGAAACACAGAATTCAACATACTTAGGAGTTTATCTAGTTGTGTGTCTTTGAAGTCCTGTTGATAAAATTTAAATTCTCTTACGTGGATTTAATATTAACCCGTCGATGTCTCTGCCAAACCTGAGCTTATCGTTCATTGAAATAAAAATCAGTGGTTAGTGTATGTTCCTTTGTCGCCTTTCAGAAGTCAGTAAATACATGTGAGAATTAGCTTTTAGTTTCGGTATTATCCAACATCCTGGGAGACATCAGCTTTGAGTGTAGGAGAGTGTATGGTCTCAATTTAGTATTTTTTCGTGCATTTGTTAAAAGGCACTAGATATTATTCAGTTCAGATGCTTTAGGGGAATCTCACAGATGTTATCCTTTGAAAAGAGTACCTGTAAGTAACCACGGTAAGCAGTTGGCCAAGAAAGCATTATCGGCAACTAACGGGGCCTCCCAAAGAAAGGAAAGTATCAGGGATTACAGGGGAGCCATGTTCATCTTGGAGCCTGGGAGGACTTGCTAACTGCAGGAATGATTCATATGGATGAATTGCACTTACTGAATTAGGATAAGACTAACCCTGGAAAAGAAATGCATCATATTCTACAAGAATATGTATATAAAATTGAAAAAAATCAACCCGAAACGTTCTTATACTGATTTAAGTATTAGTAGCATTTGGTGCACTTTGCTTCTATTATTTTTTTGAGGTTTGCTTAAAATTCTTTCTGATATGAACTATGAGGTAGCTAGTCTACAAATATTACATAGTTCTACCTCTAGCAGTATCAATTCTTTATATCATTTTACATATGATTTAGAATACAGTTGAGAACTGCTGCATTATATGACTATATCTTGCACACGGACAGATGTGTTCCTAAAATGTTCCTAAAACAAAATGTTCCTAAAATGAATGTCAGCCTTAGATTTATTTCTTTGGAAATTAAAATAAATATTTTATAGTACTTTTCTTATCATAATATCTGTGAAACTTGAGCAAGTACAGATATTATTGACTACATGGCCAGAAAATCTTACAATTTGCAAAATATTCATACACTTATACAAAAAGGGATAAAAATTAGTTTTTATTTTTATTCTAGTCATTATATTTTAGTATAAGACTAGGTCCACATTCTGTGTTCAGCTTATTACTACACGTTTAGTCATTAGATAAACATTTTAAATCCTGCTTCTTTTACATTTGGGGGAAATAAAGAACTTTTTCTCAATATCTGAGATCAGTTATATAAGCTTTACTTTTTTTTCAAAGAAGTATCTGATAGAATTAATGCATAGTATAAGACATTATTAATATTTTACTTGAGCTTGAATCGAAAAGTAAACGTCATTATTATGTTAAATATTGTTTTAGTAAGTGTGACTAATTGGCAGCTTGTCATCTGGCCATTATAATAGTAACAACGATATTCTTGCAGAAAATGCCATCTTGGACTTTCAACTATAATTATTTGTGTAGTTAACTAGATTTTACTACCTTCCCTGAACCGATATAGCACCTCATTAGTGAGAAGTTTGCAGTGATTAATTAGAAACCTGTTGAAAAACATCTTTTGAAGTTGGCTAAATTAGGCTTTTCATTTTTCCCCCAGATAGAGTTTTATACTAATTGCCTTTTCCCCACTATTTGATGGCAGTTTGTGTTTTGAGAAGTTACTTTTCTTGCTTTACTGTCATTCAAATTCAGAGACGATAAGAAATGGTACAGTTTAATTTTATATATTTTTCTTCTATGTGAAATAGACCGATGCAATCTAATGCTGTATGAACTTGGCAGAACATCTGAGAACAGAGAAAGGCCAGCGCTCCATAGGAATTCCATGTGGCATTCACTGGAACAGAGTCTTTAGAGAGAACAGTGAAAAAGCTAAAGAAATAATGAGGCCAGCAAATCAATCAGTCATTGGACAATCAGTCTCTCTCAACTTTCTGTGCTTATATGCATCCAATTACTAATTGGAGGAATTTCAGTTGTTTGATTTCCCAGTACTAGGCTTAAGTAAGTATACCAAAATTTAGACCCCCTTTGAAATGTTTTCAAGTCTGTCTTTCTCTCTTTCTCTCCCTTCCTTCCTTCCTTCCTTCCTTCCTTCCTTCCTTCCTTCCTTCCTTCCTTCCTCCTTTCCTTCCTTCCTTCCTTCCTTCCTTTTTTCCTTCCCTCCCTTCCTCCCTCCTTCCTTCCTTCCTTCCTTGCTTCTTTCCTTCCTTTCTTTTGAAATTTGTGGTGGCATTTTGGTAGACTCAGTAATCTAAAAGTTGATTTTGCATTTTGCTTAATGTGTTGTATGCCTTGGTTAATATATAATAGCATTTCAGTGATGAAAACAATTATAAACATCAGCTAGCCCCAAAGCCGCCAATGTGCATTGGGGGTTTTTTCTGGATACAAAACCATGCAAATAAAAGACAAACACACCTGATTAGGTAGCATCACAAAAACAAAAAGGCCATCTTTCTCACACAAAGGAAGTTAGTGATCAACCGCTGAAACTCCTAGATCTTATGCAATTTCAACTCACTTGCTTTTGTCGGTTGGTTTTCACCTCACGCAAAGTAAAATTGAAGAAAAGACCCTTTACAATATGATGTAGGCAGCATCCCGTTACCTCCCTGCCCTCGCTTTTTAGGACTTTTCCCCTCATTTGTTTCAATGCAAGCTCTGCTTTCTTTGTTTTCAGACTTGACACACTCTCTACCTTCTACTCATTTTCTGGGAATAGAAAGTTCTTCCTGCTGATAGTTGCATGGCTCACCGATTCCCCTTCACACTTCTGCTCAAATATGCTCCGGCAGCGCCTTACCAAACTATATACCTAAAACTTTCAACTCACCTCTCTGAGCTCTCCCAAGTTTTCTTCTCTGCTGATTTCCTTCCTTAGAACCATCTGGCATATTACATTTGTGGTCGCTTCATTCACTAAATTGCAAATTCCAGAGGCTAGGGGTTTGGATTATTATGTTTACTCTCTCAGGCCAGGGCCAAGATGGGTACTGAGGTGGCAAAAAGAGATTATTCTGACATTGCCCTTTGAAAAGTGTTCTTTTGATGAGTAGAACTGCAAGATTTCTCTAAATGAGAGTGTATGATGACTTAGAATTCTATTCATGACACTGTATCTTCTTTGACACTTAGAGTGATATTATTTTGAATCTTCTTTTTTTTAAATTATTTTTAATTTTTTAATTGTCGTTCAAGTGCAGTGGTCTCTATTTTCCCACCACCACTTCCCCCTGCCCCACCCACCCCTACCTCCCACCCTCATTTCTACCCACCCCTTGCCTTTGTCCCTGGGTCCTTTCTACATATTCTTTGATGACTCTTTCCTTCTTTCCCCTGTTGAAATCCTGCTGGAATAGATCATTGGCATTCTTCCACGAACTGTCTACCAAAAACCAGAAAATCAAAGTTGGGAAATTAATGAACTTTGTTTATTTATTTTTATACTTAAAGGACATTGTAACATTAAAAACTGCCTCATAAATTTGCTTACAAAATACCTACTTAATGTCCTAAAAAGTCAAGATATATTTGCTCTGTCTAAAACCTGAATTTGCCCTGGCTGGCGTAGCTCAGTGGATTGAGCGCGGGCTGGGAACCAAAGGGTCCGGTTCGATTCCCAGTCAGGGCACATGCCTAGGTTGCGGGCCAGGTCCCCATGAGGGCCATGTGAGAGGCAACCATACATTGCTGTTTCTCTCCCTCTCTGTCTCCTTCCCTTCCCCTCTCTCTAAAAATAAATAAAAATAAAATCTTTAAAAAAAATAAAACCTGAATTTAAGCATTTTAAGAAATCATTCAATTTCTATATGTGCTAACTTAGTTACACTTCCTTTGGACAGTCATAAAACCTTTGCAGAATATTATTCTTGTTTGTAGATTAAGCATTATTAAATATAAATCTAAAGCACCTAGGAACTGCATGAGCCTAGCTATGGAACACCACTTGCCATAACTGCGTGTCCTAATCAGTAAGCAGGGATATGTACAGTCCCGGAAACCTCCTGCCCATTCGTGTTCAGAAGCACCCAACAGATAAATCATGCTGAAACATTACCCAGAAGGCTGGCGAAGGCCTTCTGGAGTGCTGGTTGAAGAGAAATATGAGAATATCATCAAGAGGCAGATGACCCAGGGAAAAGGGACGCAGGCAATGACCTGGAGCACTGACAGTGACATTGTTTATAGTGTGTGGTTTATGACAAGAATAGAGGAAATTGACAGTATTGGCACTATTCGGGTAGGTGACGAACTGCACTGGGGAGAGTGAGAAATTGGTTGTATCATAAGGACACATGGACCTCGGAGAAGGAAATAAAACAGTAAGCTCAGTGTACTTTACTCATCTGTCTGGATATTTGACACTACCCAAAATAAAATCATTGAACTTTGAAAGAATGTGAACAGAGTGAACCCTTGAAGAACACTGACTCAGTCTGCATGGTTTTAAGACATCTGTGTAAGTTGATTCATTAACTTAAGGGAGAAGTAAATAGCTAACATTTTTATAATAAAGAAAAGAAAAGTTAGCCCTGGCTGGTGTGGCTCAGTGGATTGAGCTCTGGCTTGCAAACCAAAGGGTTGTTGGTTGGATTCCCGGGCAGGGCACATGCCTGGGTTGAGGGCCAGGTCCCGAGTGGGGCCATGTGAGAGGCAACCATACATTGATATTTCTCTCCCTCGTTCTCCCTCCCTTCCCTTCTCTCTAAAAATAAATAAATAAAATATTTAAAAAAAAAGAAAAAAGTTATAAAACAGCTCACCAACTTCAAACTTTTCAAGTAAGAGACTGAAAGCCAGGTATTAGACTAGGGTTAAAAAAAAGGAAATTAATCACAATTTATTTCTTAAAAAATGGAATCAAGGCACTAAATGCCTTTAATTAATGCTAAGTGCAAGCGAAAGACCAAAAGAACATTTCTCTAACTATGCATGAGCACGTAAGTTAATTTTCCTCCAGAAGTCGCCTCTGACTATATGAAAACAATCCTTTCATTTAGGAAATCCCTACCTCATTAACAATGTGAGAATGTACATTTAAAATACTTTTGACTGGGAAAACTTTACCACAAAAAATGGTTAAATTTCCTTTAGCATGAAATATTCCCCCCAAGGAAAGCATCTATTAATGGCAGGCTATGATTAATTAATTGGTTCTGGGAACTATTACACTGTATTAGTCACTTTCATATTAGTGTTCCCAAGAGTGGCAAATAAATAAGACAGTGATTGCACTTCTACTTGTCCAGCCATTTCCTGCCAAGACATTTTGCTGATGCGCAGCTTCTGTGTAATTTCCTACGATGTACTTCTTGCCCGATTTAGTTCAAGCTTTGTTAGTTTAATGCTTAGAAATGACTCATGTTCTAGCAGGAAATCTTTTCCTCTCATTACTTCTGCGTGATATTATAGACAACAATGTCCCTGGGGTGCATGACAATTGATCCCAGCAGGGTGATTTATAGTGACATGGTCCCACTATTGCCCATGGAGGGTTGCCAAAGGGTTAGCTTCTTCAATGTCAATTTCAACCCAGCAGTGATTTGGGTTTCATCGCTGGCCAGGTAACTGCTGTCAAATTAAAGGGGTATTCAAAACCCATGTCACAGTTTTGCTTTTCATTATTCTTATATCTGCAATTTTATTGGTGTGGTACATTTTTCTTGCATGAATGAACATCCATTAAAGGAGATGGACATTTATAGGAAATGTATTCAACTAGAAAGGCTTACAGTTTTTTACATGCCAACCATATGAATTCATATTGCAATGATATTTTGGGAAGATAAAAATGTAGTTTCAGTGACAGTATTTTAAATGTGATAAAATTATTTTCTTAACATATGAAAGCATAGCTTTCATTAATGTATGCTCATGAAATGTTGAATTATGTAAACATAACTTTACTAAGAATAGCCGTATGTCATACATTTCACTCATGTTATTTAATTCATACTTCTTAATGACCTGTGAGTAAACCATGTATCATTGTGTAAGGTAACTGACCCTCAGAGATACAAATAACTTTCAATATGCAAGTTTCTGAAGGAAGAAAAAGTAACCTAATAAGAAAGTGAATATGTGTTTGAAACTAATCAATGCTCCAAAACTTCATTCTCTGAAACTTCTTTGCTATATTTTGACTCTTCTCCAAACTGTGTTTATTGTTCTGAAAATAAATGAAAGGTGTTGGCATCTGGCACTGTTCCCCCCATGCCTGCTGTTGGATTGAACACACACCAAAGGAGGCGGAAGTACTTGCTATTTTATTTAAACTCACTAGTTTCGACAAAGTGTCAAAATTTGAGAGAGTCATTCCCCTTTCACAAATTTAAAATAGAAATGTTCAAACTATTTAAAAAGTTAAACTTTCTGTAAGTTAGAATACAAAGCTTGCTACATTTAAACACAAAAAAAGGTTCTTCAGTTACTTGTGACAAGTGGTAAGGAAGCACTTAGAAAAGGAAATTGATTTTCAGAAGGGAGGAAGGATGACTTCGCTAAACATGCAGCTAACATTTTCTTTCTGGATAAGTTTCTTCTCACATTATCACTTTAGGAAAATGTGATGATAATTTCGTGTAACCTTTTTGAATATTATTTTTAACAAAATGGAAAAACACAGGCTGAGATATTATTAAATTGGGTGTATACAGAGCTGCATGCATAATTTATGCTAAGACTATTGATTATTGTTTAATGCCATCCTGGAGGAAAAGCTCTTACTGGGATGCAGCAAATAGTTATTTAGCAAACTCAGTTGATATTTTTTCCCAATGATTTTGATAATGACGTACAAGGATGTCATTAAACTTGGGGATAAATGGTATTCAGCAATAGAGCATAGACACTATTTGAAGTATTTAAAATATCCCAAATGGGATGGGTTAAATTAAGAAGGCGAAAGATCACAGTGTTTACTAAATTCTATAGTTAACATGAAAGAGAGAGAGAGACTGGATTAAGTGTAGGCTAGCTATCAAAAGTAAAGCAGCAGCAAAATTGATGGAAGGAGGAGTCAAAATAGCCCAAAACTGACAAAAAAGATTTTGTCAGAATAGACGTAAGAATAAGAATCAGGGAACATCAGTGTATTCACAGGAAAAAACAACAAGGAGATCAGATTTGACAGGAAGGGTTAAACATCAGTAAATTCAGTCCTGAAATTCACATGATGAATTACTGTCTGGAGTGAGTATAAGAAATTGAAAGGTATTTTATTGACACTTCTATGTTAGACGTAAATGATCAGGACTAACTGAATGTGGGTTGACTCCTGAGACTACAGCCAATGTTTCCTTGATCAGTGGTGTCACGCAGTCATAAATAGCTACATTTCTATTAGAATTTGCAGTTAGTAGATTGAACAGACCATATGGTGCATAACTGTCTCTTAAATCTGCAATTTATGTATCTAAATTAATTGAAGGATAAATGTATTAGGTCATGGTGTGCTCAGATGTTTACTCAAAGCCTAAGGAAACAGTGTAAAACATGTGTGACAATGTGTCACACTGTGACTGGTAAACATGACTAGTAGACAATGTGACTAGTAAAATAAAAATTTGGCAAGTGCAACAAGAACACCATCACTCGCAAAAAACAGAAAGAATTATACAATTTTACCATTTAAATCAAAGCCTGCCTGTGTTAGTCCTGTATGTATTTGTGTAAAATTATTAAGTTTTATAATAACAACCTAATAAATATATTTTAAAATACTCCATAGTTAATAAATATCCATATATGTTGTGATTTACTGATATGTCACAATCAAATAGATAGTATAACTCTACTAAAATGCCTAAATAAGCCACTGCCTATTTGTGTGAGTTTGGGAAGGAACTGATTTCTCTAATCTCACTTTTTGCATTACAAAAATAGCAAATATGATGAAATAAGTTAATTTTTTGTCATCAACATCATCACAGTTCTGTCTACTTTATCATTCTTTTTAAAGACCCAATTTTTAGCTTTCATGATCCTCTTACATCTTTGTTTCATATTTAATTTCTGATCTTAAAAATTTTAATCTGTGTCCTTTCATATGGATTTAGTCTCAGATTCACTTTGCGAGCATTTAAGTTTTGCATTCAGTTATTTTATTTTCTATTTTCCTCTTCTTCCTAATATGAAGATTTAATGTTACAAACTTCCCTTTCTTTTACATGGCCAGTGTACCACACTTTTTTTTTTATTTGCCTTGGTCCCTTTCCAGTAGTTCTAAGGAGGCTTTTAATTCATATTATGATTTCTACTTTGACCCATTAATTATTTTATGTGTTTTTAATTTCCAAATGTAGGAGTTGCCATTTTTGTGTTAATTTTTTCCTGTAATTGAATTACATTCAGAGAACTAGTTTGTATAATATATATTATTTGAATATTTTGGATTGTGGTCTATTAATAATTATAGGAAATATATATTATATATAGCAATTATTCTATGTCTGAAACTATTCCCAACAGCTTATGTATAAAGTCACTTCATCATGTTCAGAATTATGAGAATATAGTCCTCACACTCTCTGGCATATTTTACAGTATAAGTCGCTCAAAGTAAGACGAAATTGTGGGGAAGACTGGTTTTAAAATAACACCTAAGTTCCAAGGTTGAATAGTAATAAGGCTCCTCTGCCTTTTCTCTTTATTAAAATTAAAACAACTCTGCAGATTATTCTTGTATAAAGACGGGACAGAAATGTATGCAAAACAGATATCTCCTGCTGAGAAAATATCCATCTTGACTATGCTAATTTTCCCCATCACTAGGAGCGGGAGAGTGTACCATAAATCAAAATCAGCGTCCTCTCACGTGGAAGGACATGCTCCAGTGAAACGGACCCGGGCTGAAAACGTGCTTGTTCAAGAGAGCAGCACAGGCAATAATAAAGCTTGAGAAAAAAAAAATCAAATGCAAATTAAAGTAAAACGACAATAGAACTGAAAAGCAGCACTAACATTTATTTTAACAGCCACTTACTGGGTCAAATGCCATCTCCTCCCACCCCCCAAAACCTGCTGCTGCCTCCTATTGGCTGAACTGAGCTCGAACCCAAAGGCTCATGGGAAGAGAGCTTTTCCGTAGCTAAGGGTCCAGAGCGGCTGAAGGGTGGAGGGGACTTCACCAGGGGAACGTGGCAGGCCCAAGTTCACACGTAAAGACCGAACTCGTGTTCTTGAACTGTCATAGGGGGTTTCCTGCTAGTCAGTGAGCAGTAGATAGTCATCAAATGAATATAGTTATCAAATGTATTCTTAAAAAAAAATCATCTTTAAAGGAAACAAAATGAAGTTCTAATTCCAGTAAGGGAGTTTTAACTAGAAGGATCACGTTGGAAAGTTGAATATAATTTCTTACCTTTTTAATTAAATAGTATGTGTTTTCTTATGCTCATTAAAACAGGTTTATGACATATCTGGTATACTGTGTCGAAGTCAAAAATGAATCAAAATAAACTTAAGCTGAAATATAGTGTAAATATTTTATGTTTAATATACTTATAGTACAAAGTATTTACATATAAATTAAGATTTAAGATAAACTATTTTAAATTAAAATTACCCTTGAATCTAGTTATTAAAATAAATATATCACTTAAGAGAGTATTATGAACTTAAACTGTAGTTCTTGTGAACTTATTTTTTCAGTAGATATGTTGTATTAGTAATTATGAAATACTCTTTTTTATGTATAAAGTTCTCTAATTCCAATATGGAGTTAATAAGAATATTTATTAAAGCACTTTATAGGCAAAAACAAACAAACTGGTGACCACAGAAACCAAAAAACAATGTATTTTTTGTTCAATTTGTTATACATTCTATTGCTTCTAGTGTAATTTAATTTTAACTTAGTATCAAAATATGACTACAGATCCTGTCTACAATGGTTAATCTGAATCTTTAATATCACTCAGTCCCAATTAACTGAGGAACTTTATTTTTGTCTACAATGATCAATCAAGTGCTATACTTATTTCCAGGCAGCAAAATTTTATCAAAACCATATGTTTTATATTATACTTATGACCCAGCCCCATCCTCCTCAGAGGTTACTTATCAAAATCGATTAATCTTTTATGAAATGATATGATATAATTTTTGTCATTTAAATATACAGAGTTGTCATCTAAGCAAGATATCTTTTCATGTATAAAATGGCCTTAAAAGATTTACTGTATTCATTTTGTGCTAAAAATTGTCAAATGATTTAGTATGTTCCCACTACTATGTTTTCCTATCAAGTTAGTTTTAGAAGTTTATGTAAATAAATTTGCAACTGATCTCCTAAGTATTAAAATCATAGATGTATGAAAGTTATTGAGAGTTTTTTTTCTTAAGCCTTAGTCCAAATATTTACCATATTTTTTTGGACCATAAGACACACGTAGGTTTTAGAGGAAGAAAATAGGAAAAAAATTTTGAAGCAAAAAATGTGGTAAAATATTTAATAATGTAAGTAACATAATATTTCACCAATGTGAGCCAGGTAAGCTACATTCGGACTATAAGATGCACCCCCATTTTCCTCCCAAATTTGGGGATAAAAAGACATCTTATAGTCTGAAAAATATGGTATTTACAGGATACTATCTTTTTTAATAAGGCATATGATTGTTAGTCAATATTCATTTTTAGTCAGTTAAAAATCTGGCAGTGGAAAATCCAATTGGTGAGTACCTGTGCTCAGGAGGATCACTATTTTACGAGGGTCATCTCTGTGTTCCTCCCCAACCCTGTCCTCCCTGTGAAGCGATCACCAACTGCCCATTCCCCATTCCCCACGTGCGTCCGATACCCTCAGTTCTCACCCCCGTGTACAGACTGTTAACGATAGCTGGGGCTTCACTGCATCTCCGTCCCCCTTCCATCCGTCCTGAACCCAACGACCAATCTCGTTTTTGTCCCCAAAACCACATTTTTCCTAACAGTTTTCCCCTGGAAATCTTCAATAAATCCTGAGTGCCAAAGAAAATCTCATGTACTTCTACCCTGAATTCTAGGCATTAGAGAGTACTGTCTTCCTGTCTGCCCAAGCTCACCTTCCATTATTCTCCCACCCAGAGAATGTACTGCAGTGAAACCGGGCTCCTTTGAACATAAATCTTGCCTCGCATTGTCCACTACTAGTCTTTTACCACACCGTTACCCTTTAATGTAAAACTGCTTTTTCCCCACGTCCTGTCTAACTCCTACCCTTGCCTTCAGGCTCTCGCTTGCTTAAATCTTGCTTATTCCAAAACCCATTTTTAAGCACTCCAGCCAAAAGTGTTATTGTTTCCACTCTAAATACCTGTGTAATTCAACATCTGTCTACACTTATGAATGTATTATTCACTAGTCCATAAAACTGTGAAAGGCACTTTATATGTTTAATTTTCTAGATTGATTTTAGAGACCCCTTTATACCATCCTGGCTCTTAGAGGGTGGCTTCCTGATGTTGAGTATCTATTGGATGAATGAAGATGCTATTTTCCTAATAAGAAAAGTGGGAAATGATAGGGAAATTATTCAAGAGAGTTAATTCATGGGATTGCCAATGCTTAGTTGCCCTCCTAGATGGATTCTCCCTTTTCCTGTGCCCTCCTCCTGTGATGTAATGGTTTAACATTTATTAAGTATAGAAGAGGTTTGGCGCTGCGCACAACTCCATTGAAGAGCACGGACTCTATGCAATGAGCTTAAAATATTCATAATAAAAAATAGAGCCAAAAAGGATATGCGTGACTCAGGCCAAAGTAAATTGGCTGGAGGTTGGTTAGTTTGTTTGTTTTGTTTATAACGGACAATGAGGAATAGAAAATGAAGGTATGCATAGGAATTAAATATAATTCACGTTTATTGGAAACCTTATAACCAGAAAGACAAGGTGAGCATATTGCGTGAGGCATTTGAGAAGGGAATTATGAGTACAGAGATTTGGGAATGGCTATAATTTTAGTTTTCCATCTTACATAGTGAATGGAATGAAAATGAAAAAATACTATAATTCAGAGAATGTAACACCGTCTATGGCAACTAGAGAGGCTCATGGAGACCCACCTGTACCCTCCAGCCTAACAGCGCAAAGTTTATAAAATTGGACTCACCCTGGAAAGCGCTAAAGCACCTTAAAGTAATGTTACAGTGTGCGTTTTGACTTTTTTATATCAGGTGTTTTAGCCGTTCAAACTTTCTCACTCCGAATGTGTTTAAACACTCTGAATTATTGATTTACACTCCCTTAGCAAGTTTTACCATCTACAAAGCATGTAATGTAATGAGCGGAGGCCTAAAACACTGTTTGTTGTCTATAGCACATTAAGTAAAAAAATCCTTTCGAACATAAATCATTGAAAATTTTAAGGCAACTTGAAATTAAGACCAACAGGCAATACTTTCCACTAGTGATCATATTAGTGAAGGTTTTTAATTCTCTAAAATATGACAATCACTGCCATTGTTAATTATGTCCAACTTAATACACAGTTACTCCCTTTCATATAGAATTTAAGAAATGGAAGATCATCACATTCAATAATTATAAATAAAATGCTTAGATGAAGATTTGCTCAAACTTTGCTGCTAGTTCAGAAAAATAGACTGAATTACTATAAATATGAATAACTTGCTCTACAAGTGTTTCTTAAGGAAGATATTTGAGAATGACTTTGGTAGAACTACATTTTCAAAGTTTTTAATGGTACATATTTGATGGCATATTTTGAAATTCGCTAACATATTGTCAAAACAACTAATGAGATGTCTTATAATGTGATTAACATGAAGTAGAAATATAAAACTTAGAGAAAAAGATTCTGACATCGATGCCTGTATAGCACATAAATCACTTAATAGATTTCAAATACAGTATTTATGTATTAAAAATACATTTGAGTGATGATAAAAATGTTTCAGTGGTTTTTAATACAAATATGAAATGTGATTATACGAAGTAAAATATGAAAAAATCCAAAGGAAAGTTTAAAATGACATCGTTTTTGATAGTTGAGAAAATGTATGGTTTTTAAGAACTTTTGAAGACACCACAGTTACTAGAACACAGGTATATGTTAAAGATAAAATTGTAGCTGAATTACTTGCAGATATGTTTTACAAAGCTAGCTGACTCTTAATAAAGAGGCCTTATTTATATGAAAATAGAAATATTTATGATAAATCAAAATTTTTATTTCATCACATGTTTTGCCTTTCAACCTTCGACTGCACACATGCTGAGTGCTGTGCAGTGAGAAGCATCACCTTGTGCTGTGACATTTTGCAAAAGCAAAAGGCAATAGAGAGAGCAAGCTCGGGTGTGAGTCATAACACACACATTTGTCACGTCTTCTTCATGATTCCCAACTCGGTTTTGGTGGCCTCGGTTTCGTGGCCTTTGGAAGGTCCTCTGATGTTCTGAGGCCCCTTTTCCTCCTCCGTACGATGTTGGGTTCTTCTTGTTTCGATTTAAAGATGAGAACATTTAGGCTTTCTGTGTGCATGCCTCAGATTGTGAGGAATGAATTAAGAAATAAAAAAGTTTTGTGCATTTTAGAAGACAAAATACTATAATGTATTATAATAAAAATTGTATGTTAGGGTGAATATTTTGAAAAAAATTTTAACTGTTCCAGTGCCTGCAATTATAGGTGCTAAATATTTCTGAGGTTTTATGTGTGTTTAAATAAAAATTAACATATTTAGGTTAAATGTTCTCTCTCTCTCTCTCTCTCTCTCTCTCTCTCTATATATATATATATATATATATATTATATGTATATATATAAATGGTTCATGAAAATAAAATTTACATAAAAAAGTATTGTCTCAGGGGATTCTGGGGAGGAGACAGAACAGGAAGCACCAGGAATGTGTTTTTGGAGAAAGCCACCTGGAGTTTGAGGGGCCGGTGGGGGAGGGGGCACAAAACACCCAGTCCTCCAAATATATTGTTTTACCTCAAACCACCATGATGACCACAGAAGAGACAAACCACAACTAGCTATTAGATTCCTTATATTGTATATTCATATTTAGTTCTAAAAACTAGAAAGTCAGTTTCTCTGTCTCTTTCTGTTTTATTTCGGTTCCACGAGACAGGCAGCAATGCATACTTTAGTAGAGCTTGGTTGATTGTGCAGTGGTTCCCAGAGATCAGACTTGGATTTCTGGTGTGGGCAATTCCACGAATCATTTATTATATCACATGCAGGTGTCCATTAGCAAGGCATCATACGCTGGTGATAAGAGCCACTATTCTCTCAATATCGTTCAAGTGCAAAACTGCATTAGGGACCATGATAAGGGATTAAGTGACCATGAGTGCTGCCTTTATGCCTTACGTTCTAAGCAATGGAAATGACCCTTAGAGTCCCTGTGTCCCCAGCAACAGCGCGAAGTCCTTTCACAACTGACCCAGGATGCTCGGCATTTCCCGAGAGTATCACACAGCAGGGCAGCTTCATACTGGGCTTTCAGTACCACTCTGCCATGTTTCTCTCTCCTACTCATCATCTTCTTTAAGTTTCCAAAACTGCTATTTCAAAACTTCTCTAACCCTCAAATATCTAGTCCCTTAGCCCTATCTTTGCTCTTAGTTTATGACCCAGTCTCCTACTTTATATAGAATATTAAAATCCATGAACTAGTAACAACTTAAACCCCCAAATCTTTAAATCTGGCCATTCTTACTTAGAGATTGACATCTTTGTTTATAGACAAAACAATAAAGTTTCCTTCTTTGGAGGCTACATGTTCTTTCCCTCCTTTAGAGAACAATTTCTTGCAAGCCTTGTCACTGGGATTCAAAGCACCCCAAGGGTGGGAACTTAGTCTCCGTGGTTCCCTCTGGTGGCCCAACTCCTGGAACATCACAGGATGCACGTTCAATAACGCTGAGTGAATGAGAAAAGTGAGCCTGATACCTGTGGCGAAGGGCAGCTTAGGAGTAACCCTAAGCATCCGGAGCCCAGGGAGGAAGTAACCCCCAAGCAAAGGGTCAGGATTCAGCTGTAGAAGGTTACCTGGGATTCTCCATCTGGAAACTGACTCACAAGTAAGGGGCTTTGGCCCAGACTTATTTCTCTGCCTTGTATGTCAGTACAGATGGTGACATTAAGAATGTACCCCTTGAGCCCTGGCTGGTGTAGCTCAGTGGATTGAGCATGGGCTGGGAACCAAAGGGTACCAGTTCGATTCCCAGTCGGGGCACATGCCTGGGTTGCGGGCCAGGTCCCCAGTGAGGGCCATGTGAGAGGCAACCATACATTGCTATTTTCCTCTCTTTCTCCTTCCCTTTCTTTCTCTCTAAAAATAAATAAATAAAATCTTTTTAAAAAATGCACCCCTTGATGTGACTGATGGCATGTGAATTTGCACACTTGCTAGGGAAAAGATGAATAAATGCAAGTGCACATTCCAGCCTCAGCATTGTAAATCCTGATATCAAATCCATTGTCAATGATGATAACAAAGTATAGGCATGCTATCATTGCCCTCGATTCTTTCTGCTCCTTGATATAGAATTTCAAACTCTGTTCTTTTTTTTTTAAATTTTATCTATTGATTTGAGAGAGAGATGGACAGAGACAGACAGAGACAGAGACCTCGGTTTGTTTTCCCACTTATTTTGGTTGCTTCTTGTATGTGCCCTGACCCAGGAAAGAACCCATAACACCACACATATTGGGGTGACCCTCTGACTAACTGGGCTACCTGGCCAGAGCCTCAAATTCTGTTCTGAACTTCAAAATAGAGTAGAGGATGATACCTCAGACTTCCTTATGCCTTATTTCTGTGGTCTGTTATCACTACCTATCTTTCAACAAGGAACCTCCACACAAACATGAACATTTTATAAATGTTCTCCCAACTCACTCGTATGAAACAGAGGCGGGCTTCTGGTTCACCCTGGCATGGCAATCAACAGGAGTATTTAAAGGGTGTTTAAATGATTTCAGAAGTTATGTTCAGCTCAGCTGGTTATCTGAGTCATCAGTCACCCATTACTTATCTCCAGGGTTTTAGAATTCCAGTTTGTCAAGACTGAAATGATGAAGGGAAGATTGATTCTACAATTAATTATAAGGGACTAAAGAAAGAATACCATATTTTGGGTTTGCATAACTTTGCCCAATTTACCGTGGTTGTTTCTACTTTCAAATTGCTTCAATTTCAGAGGACTTTAAGGATATTGTGCCAGACTTAAATCCATCAACTGGAATACTTTTTCAGTTGCAAACGCTTTGCCGGAAGGACGCACATTAGTAGATACTGAATTTTGAAAGGCTTGTAATGGAAAAGACGGTGAAAAAAAGCTGTCAGGAATCCCTGTTTGGTATTATGCAGTAAACACTAAACGGATAACCATAAAGTTGCATGAGAAAAGCTCGAACACCAGGAAGCAGATGGTGAAGTTGGGAGACAAACCCAGTACTGCAATGAAGACATCGTAACAGCTGACATAAACGCGCCTCTGCCATTGGCAGCCGATGAAGCTAAGCTGCGATTGCCATTTCAATGCTCTTTGGATACTTTGCTTGACAAATCCTTGCCATCGTTTCCCAGAAAAAAATTTTCTGTAGCAAACCTATAAAGGAGGTAGATGTATTACTTTCTGTGATGTTCATGCTGGAGATTTTAGGACTTTATACTCTGTAAAACACTGTCTTTAAACTTCAAATGAAATGACAATATGGAAACTTGATAGGTGAAGATAACCAAGATGAATAGCTTTTAGTAGTTCTTAACTGTTTCATTACTGGCAATGCACTCAGATAAGCCAAAGGAGAAACATCAAATCTCTTGCCTTGTACTATGGGGACAAATTCTTTTTAAAAAAAGTTATTGACTTTATTGAGGTGACCTTAGTTAATAAAATTGCATAGGCTTCAAGTGCACAATTCTATACTACATCATCTCTGTGTTGTATATTGTATTCAGTCTCCTTCCATCACCGTTACACTCCCTCACCCTCTTTCCTCAGGGTAATCACCATACTCTTGTCTGTGTCTATGAATTTTCTTTTTTGTTGCTAGTTTGTTTGTTTTTGCTTGATCCCTTCGCCTCTAATCCACTCAGCCCCCCAAATCCCGCCTCTGACAGCTGTCAGTCTGTTCTCTGTCTCTAGGAGTCTGTTTCTATTTTGTTTGTTGGTTTATTTTGTTCATTAGATTCCACATATAAATGAAATCATATGGTATTTGTCTTTCTGAGTGGTTCATTTCACTTAGCATAATACCCTACAGGTTCACCCATGCTGTTGCAAAGATAAGATTTCTTTCTTCTTTTATTGCTGAGTGTTAGTTTCTTGTGTAAAAGCACAATAGCCTTTTTTATCCACTAATCCACTGATGGGCACTGGGGCTGCTTCCAGACCTTGTCTGTTGTAAATAACACCTCAATGAACATAAGGGAGCCTATATCATTTCAAATTAGTGTTTTGGGTTTCTTCAGATATATTCCCAAAAGTGGGATTGCTGGTTCAAAAGGCAATTTTAGTTTTAATTTTTTGAGGACCTTCCATACTGTTTTCCCCAGTGGCTGCACCAGCCTGCATCCCTGATGATCAGTGATGAGCATCTTCTTGTATGTCTGCTCTGGGGACCGATTCTGCACCATCCCCTCCCTGTGTACTGTTCTCCACACTTTCGTAAATGAGTGAGTCCATGACGACCGCAGGTCTTGTAGACTAGGAGAAAGCACGTGGTCGGTCACTGCCTCTGAGACGCTGGCACAACCCCCCCGTTAGAACTTGCCAGAGTAGAATTCACATGGTAGACCGTACATTCTCTGGTCTGTGCATTAAGTTCAAGAGTGTTGATCTGCTTTGTGAGTTTTATTTTCTTTACTTATGTGTTATAGTGAGAGGACAAGGTACTTTTATCAGCATATTAAATAAAAACTAATAGGGATATCACCTCACAGAAAAGATATTTAAGCCATTCTTCCTAATACCTAATGTTCTTAAGACTTCGACTGTATTCTACATGTAAATTTCACTGCGCCGCGTGGTTCGATATTTAATGATGCATGCAGTGTAACCGCCTCTACTTCCCTAAGGGAAATAATTTTAAGGGAAAAAATCTATAAAAGAAATTATCAAGGGCATATGGACGTAAAAGGAGAGCCAATAAAATTTCCAGGCACAAGTAGGTACTCAAGGAGAAAAATTATGTTAATTATTCTGTAATATAACATGCACTTTTTCCATGAACAGTTTGGGTTTTAATGAGAAGGGACATTATTTATGACAGGCATTAGGCTGTAGTTGAATATATATTCTTTAAACATTCTCAGGAGCTTTCTTAATTTTGCACATGCTGTTTTGTTCAGCTAAGTGTTTCTTCCTTTTTGGCCCCTCTCTATATTCTAATACTTTAATTCAATTACATGTGGTGTTAATATTGCTTATAAAGTTTAGTATTTGTAGAATTAAGATTCAAATGCTATTTAAAAAGAAAAACATTAATCATTGAAAAATAATTTTAAATAGTTTTGACATTTTTAATTTTAATAAACACAATTTTAGTAGGTATAACATAAAATAATTTCTGTTTCTTTTGGAATTAGCATTTAGAGTTTAGTAAAGGAAACATTCCTTCTCTTTTAATGTATTATGCTTATCTGGGTTTCAGAAAAGGATGTTTTATAATATGAGAAATTTCTTTACATTTTTAAATATGCCAAGGCAAATGAAATGATACTAAATTACTTAAACAATAATGTGGAGTGACTGCAATTTTATCTTACCATGCTTTTTATACCTGCGTCAAATCTGGGGTAGTACTAATTTTTTAATACTCCTGGGAGTTAACCGTTACATTTGATGGAGAAAACAAGACTGTTAGGTAAAATTAAACTTCCTAATTATCCAGCTTATGGCCCTGCCTTTTCTATAGAGAGCAATGCGTTTTCCTTTTCTTTGGGTAATATCTGTATTCTTAACATGTAGGACCACAAATATTCTTTAATGTTCAGTCCCTGTTTAAGGACATTATTATCCCTAGCCATTTTTGCTTCTTTTTAAAATGTTGACATGCTTTTTTTATTTAACATAGGGATGTATTATATGTTCTCATATATTTTAACCATTATATTTCTTGAATTCAATTACAAAGGTCTGATGATTCTGCTCATTAATCCAAGTGGCAATTATTTTTTTCTAGTTCATGTACTTTTCTTTCAAAGAGATCTCTGTGACCCATGAAAAAGATTATTGTTGGCACTCAAAGCCTAGTGATCTCTCCATAATGAGCCTGTGGCCTCCTTCATTTCTTTATGAAATTAAGCTAATTACCCCCATATTTATGTTTTTGTTTGTTTATTATTTCCAGAGGAAGTCAATGCTGCTGACATGACAGTGAGACTAAAAATGTCTTTTCCTGAAACAGTTCTGCCATTTCAGTGTCTTTTGAGATTTGATCCAGGTGGTTGGACTTAACTTCTTTCATTACAATGAACAAATATATGGCATTTAGCAGCTTAAATAAGGTTTTTTAAAATTTTAGTAATTTTTAAAAAATGACAATAGCTGTAAGCATCTCTAAGAACTGTTGTGAGGATTTTAGCAAATGCAAAATAGTAGAGTTCTTGGAAGTTAGGACATATCTGCGGCCACCATCAACCAGCATGGTAAACTGAATGCCTTCACATTTAAGGAAACTTCAACACATACACAAAACTTTAGTGGTAACCTACAAAGCAGGCTAGTAATAGTGATTTATTTCTATAATGCTGTGATTTACATCACTCTTTATAAATATTTTGAGATAACTCAAGAAATAAAAGTTAACATAAATTTATTTCCCCTCCATATTGTAAGCCACTCAACTTGGGAACTTAGGAACTGTATAGTCAGGATAAGCTATGTTATGGTGAGGTCACACCCACTCACACAACATGTTCCTTCTTTTACCTTGCTCAGTAACATTTTCCGTTATGCCCCTGTGGTAGGCCGCATGCTTGACCTCACAATGCTGAAATAATATCTTCACTTTCTTTATTACTTGAAATATCACACTTACTGTTACTCTTCTGACTTCATTGGACAAGAAAAATAAATGCTTTCCTGTAGTCCAGAGGAGTCAAGTTGCAGCAAAAACTGTATAGGCATTAGATTTCAAAGAAACTTGACTACTTTCTACAACTTTTAAGTATACAATGAATGAATTAAGCAATCCTTTCTTTTTCTTTTTTGGCTCATTGGCAAATAGTATGGTTATCTAATTTCTGTTGATGTCATCATCTGCCTAAGAGCCTCCAAAAGTGCTTACAATTATCCTTAAGTATACATAATGATGATTTAATGTTGGTTTCTTGAAGTCTGAGATTATGTCTATTTTATTTGCTCCTTGAATTCCATCCCTGACACAGAAACTAGCGCTTAGTAGATACATAAAATTTATTTTCTAAATAAAGAAATAAAGATCCAATATGTGATATGTACAATAGATATTGAAAAGAACGCATCACAATTTCATTTTTAATAATAGTTTATTATAGAATATTCATATTTTAAAATTTTTTAAAGGTTTTATTTATTTATTTTTAGAGAGAGGGTAAGGGAGGAAGAAAGAGAGGGAGAGAAATACCAATGTGTGGTTGCCTCTCACGTTACCCCACTGGGGACCTGGCCCACAACCCAGGTATGTCCTTGACTGGGAATCAAACTGGTGACCATTTGGTTCACAGCCCGAGCTCAATCCATTGAGCTACACCAGCCAGGGCAATATTTATTATCTTTAAAAGAGAAGGTAGTCTTCAGATTTCTACAATCATTTTGGAGTATTTTTACACATATAAAACACTATTTCTAAGCATTCAATACAGTAAAAACAATGCTTTACAATGGTTAAATCCTAAGATTCATTACATAAAATTTAAATAATATATAGTTAAATATCCCCTTGAAAAAATTTAAATTGCCCATAAAATACTGTATTTATATAGATAATTTTGTAACCAATCCCTCAGTGTCTAGTATCCCTCAGTATCAGGACTGATTGCTGTTTATATGCATGAACATCAAATGTAGATGTTTTTTCCCTTTAAGAACATATTCTACAATAAATGCATAGATCTTAACATGAGGATCATATTCAATGATAAACATATGAGACATAAGACTATCTGAAGGGAATACAAAATATCATCTTTCATCCACATTCACTCAAGGGCATAAGTTTATTGGTAAAATGAAGTGGTAAAACCTGTATTATGTAAATTTTTCCCTCTCTGCCCTTTATCTTTTATAATTTATATAATACACATAAGCAAATTCTTTACAATTTAGAAAGGAACAATATAATACTCCACTGCACACGCAATGTGATATGTGGCCTAAAATCGATGTTATGTTTTAAAATGGCTGTGATAACACCACTGGAATAAAATGTACCATCGTGGTGAGTATCTCGTGGCAATAAAATATGTATGACAGTTCCCCCCATATTTCATGGAATTCTAAATTTTCTGTAAATAACACAGATTACTTATATTATTTAATCCCAAATCCTTTAGCAATAAAACACATTTTAAAATACCAAATATGTATTCATCAGAACATTTGGAGTATTTGTTTTGATCATGTATGGAGTATAGGGACATTCAAAACCTGCTAAATTATTTATCGTATTTGCGATAACAAATCTCACTGTTTTTCCACGTTGGCATCTCATATGTAGAACAGCAATTTTCAACCTTTTCATCAAATGGCAGAAATAAACTGATTACTAAAATTCAGCAGCACAACAAAAGATATATATTTTGGCCTTTCTGACAAAAATAGGTATAATTTTGATTCATTCACACCAGATGGCTATTGTTGTATTGGCTGCTGTGATTTTTGTTATTTTACAATCTAAAGGGAAAGAGGTCAGTGCTCTAAATAGTCGGGTATTACATTTTTTTTAAAATTCCTGCAGCAAGCACACCGGTTGGAAATTGCTGGTGTAGAGCCATCTTGTAAATGATGATGAAAATTAAAACTGAGAGTGAAAATATTTTTTAGATTTGGATCATCAAAGAAAATAGTGTAGGGCATGACAGACAAGCAAGGGAGGCAAGATTCAGAGGCAAGAATGGGTATAATATAAATAGGGACCATGTGAGAAGAGGCATGGAGACTAATCTAATTTGATCAAGCCATTTCTGTAAACAAGGAATATAATTTTGTTAAATGGAAGACAAGTTGTCTGAACAAGTGTGAATTTCAACTAGAGACGTGCTGATAATGGGAGCCATGAAACCGAGAAAGTTAGCGATATGATAAATGTCAGGTATAGAGGTTTATTTTGTCCATGAAATTTAGGATGTATTATATTTTATTTTTTTTTTACCCTTAACCCTACTGAACAAAGGCTGGGACTACACAAATTTACCATGATTTATCTTACTAATAAAATTTACATCATAATTCATGCTCACAAACTAAGGACAAGGTCTGAAATGGGAGCTGGTAAGTCACCACAACCTGTGTAATTAGTCATGTGGAGAAGTCTCCTGCCTTCTAGAGATACCATGTAAATTCATTACTGGTTCAACTACAGTAATTCCCACATCTCATTCATGAGACTTAATGTCAAATCACAATGAAAGGAGAATCACAGAAGCAATGCAAGATAAAAGTTTATAGCAAAAGAACAATCTGCGTAAAGACAAGGAAAAAAACAGGCAAAGAATGTGTTTATTACATATTTTTTTGTTTGCAGCATTGATTAGGAGAATATTTAATGTTTAGTGATGAATGACTGAACACTAACCAAGTAAACAATCATAGTAATTAAGATTGATGCAGAGTCTATTGGCATTTGACAACACCGTTCACTATGATAATAATGTTTTCTTGGCTCCCACGTTACCTTCACCGAGGTCTCATTGGCCTTCAGTCTACCAGTAGAATTTTTCTATGAAAATTAATTCTCCTAGTTATTGTGTCATTCAGTGGCTAAGCAAATACTTACTGAAGCTTATCTCACATGAGACAATATAATTAACAAAGGTAAGAAAGAATATCACCCATACCTTGAGGAACTTATTTTATATTGAGAGCAATATGCAAACAAATAGTTTCAATGTAATTAGTAAGTATCATATCAAAGCAGACATGGATATAGTTAGTGGGGTTGGAGTGGAGTGAGCAGAGAATTTGGGGGACCAGAGGGATGAGTGGGGTTGGGAGAGCTCATGGTGGGGATCCAGACAGTGGAAGGCTTTGGTATCTTAAAGTAGACTTTTAAGCATAGAAGTAATAATGTAAAAATGGCTTTGTAGGAACACTGTGGCTTTTTTACTAAAAAACAAACAAACAAACAAACAAAAAACAAAACAAAACAAAACATTTTATGTCAATAGAAGGCAGAAGTGGGAAAATAATTGAAAGGCCACAGCAATTATCTTAGAAAAGACATTACTGGTTTAGAACAAGCTTCTGCTGATGGATTTGGTGTGATACATGAAAGAAAGAGTCAAGGGTGACTTCAAGGTTGATTACAGTTGTCTATTACGTTTTTGGATGAAGTGACCATAACCCATATCTGGGTACTTGTTTCCCGCGACCACACACCGGCCCTACCTTTCCCATTCTTGTGTGTGCTGTTTGTATCCTTTCTTCCTTACAGGATTCATTCTCTTGCACGGGTTTCTACAAAGTATTTTTTAATTTGATATATTTTATCTTTTATATTTATAGGGAGAAATCTGTTATACAAGTATATTATGTCAACATACAAGAGTATAGAGTAATTATATAAAAATAGTTACTTTTCATTTAATGTTAGATTGCTAAGATTAATGCATATTTTTCTGCTGCCATTATTTGTGTATTTGGACTGATATAAAATTTCCTGTGAGAGGAACATAACAGATTATTTACCCACAGTTTAACAATGAGTGTGTGGATTTTTATTTGCAACTGTGATGTAGGATCTCATTGGATATGCATATTATGGATATTTTAGCATAGGTCTTCTATTTTTATTTCTTAGAAATAATCCAAAATAGTGAATTTCTGGGGGTTTGGTGTCTGAATGTTCAAGTTTAGGAGGCATCGTCAGTTTTCCAAAGCTATTTTACCAACTTACTTGCCTGTCAGTGACTCGAAAGAGATGGCATAGAACCACATCCTCTCCAGCAACCTATAGTAGCAGTTTTCGTAATGTACTAAACAAACGTGTAGTAGGTCTCCTGGGGAAATAACAAAAATTATTGTAAATTCTTACTTCAAGGATCCTCAAACTTTCAGAATAGCCATATTCTATCCTGGCTCAAGTCTCTGTCCTCGCCCTTGTTCCCAGCTACTCTCCACACAGTAACTGATTTTGCAGTTAAAGTTTGTAATTCAATATCTCAGTCACCAGTCAGGGAAGGATGAAGAGGATAAAGGGGGTCAAATACATGCTGATGGAAGGAGTTGAGACATCGGGTGGTGAACACACGATAGCGTATACAGATATCATGTTATAAAGTTACACAGCTGAAATTTATACAATGTTATTAACCAATATGACCCCCATGTTACCCATCAGCCTTCTGGCCTTCTAGATCTTACAAAGATGATTCAAATTATGGCTCAAAGGTGATGGGCACAGATGTTCACATCATTTGGAAAAGTAATTTTGTTTATAACATTATGAAAAATCTATTAAGGTGTTGGTGGTCTTAGGTATTAGGTCCCACTGTGAAAATCCACACCGTGGCATGTGAAAAATTGGTACCTGTGTAGGGGGGGGGCTGATAGAGAGAAAATATCATTATTATTCTTAGAAGATTTACCTAGAGAAATATGAAGTGAACTGGAAAATGATAGCATACAAGTCATTTTGATTCGAGGAATCAATCTCATAACTCTTGCTGTACACTTTTACTATAATTATCAATTACTTGGCTTGTAGTCAGATGTGATTATTAAGTATAGGTTAATATTTGTTGTCATTTACCAGATTAGATAACTTGTCACTATTATGTTTTTCTGTTTTGTTTCTCTTTCTCAGTTCTCTGGTAGGAATCTGTATTCTGCAAGTACAATAATTTTATTATAGAAATTTAAAGGTGTGGCAGGTTTTTTTGATCTATCAAACATACCCATAAAACCAGAAGAAAAGCAATGCCAATGTCATGCATCAAGGATACTGATAGGGGTCACACTGACATATTTTACGTCCAATTTGTGAGCAAAGATGCCAGGAAATTCTGACAGAAAGCAGCAGTACTTCTGCTAAATTGCTGTAATAAATTGTTAAGCTCTTTTAAAAGCTGGGAGGTGTTTTGAGTCAGGGGATGTGTATCCAGAACTTTATAACTAGAGAAAATTAGCTATAAATTTAGGGTATGAAAAGAACAGCAGGAGCAAGTTGTGGATTTTTTCCAAATCATTTTATGAACTGTACTTTTGAAATATTGTTATTTATAAATCTTTTAAAATAATATATAATTATTAATACCTTCTGATAAAGAGCAACAGTATAGTAAAATATTTTTATGGAAGGCAGTATAATTAATAAATATGGTTTATTTTTTGTTTATTTAAGCTGTCTTAAAATACTATAATAGCTAAGTGAATTATTTAAATGTCCCCACAATTAAAACTTATAATGAGTACCCTTTTAAAGAATAAAACATAACCTTAATTTTGTCTCTATACATTAAAGAGTATTATAGGAAAAGAGAATATACATAAATCTATTTGAATTTCAGTTTGTATTGTCTAATATATCTCAAAAAGTTTTATTAATCATTTGGGTTATGCCATACTAAAGGGATGCATCAGTTAATTGACCATATGTGGGTCATTAATTTACCACATTCAATGGATAATGAAATTAAAACATGTGATATTTATAGATAAGGAAAATAAGTGCTAACTAAGAAAACTGACTTTCTTGATATCAAACTAGTCCCAGAACACAAAACTTACAACATGATATCTACTTTTCAACTTAGTATGTCATTCTCACATTTTGAACAAGATGACTAATTTAAATAATATTTTATAGTCTATATTTTAATATATTTTTAAATACTTATTTTTAAATTTCTATTAAGGTGTAGTTGTCATGCAATATTACATTAGTTTAAGTGACTCAGCATTTCTACACCTTATGTCGTGATCACTGCGCTAAATCTAGTCCCCATCTTGTCACCAAGCAAAGATACTACAATACCACTGACTAGAGTGCCAGTGTGGCACACCACATCTCTGTGACTTATTTACTTTAGAACTGGCAGTTTGTGCTTCTTATTCCCTTTCACTTGTTTTTAATCAGTCAAAGAACATGTGTAAAGGACCCAGGGACAATGCCAAGGGGGGTAGGATTGAGGGTGGGGGTGGGGGCGGGGCGGGGCGGGGAAAAGTGATGGTCAGATAATGGAGACAACTGTATTCGAACAACAACAAAAAAAGTAATTTTTTAATTTAAAAATGTGCTATAAACATTTTATAACACTTAAAATATGTTTTAAAGTTCCCTCTTTTTACTCATATCAACTGCAAACATGATACATGAACATGTTTTCCTGGTAAAAATGAAAACACTATGGTTAGTTCTAAAGGTCATTTTTACTTTTCATTTCCTGGATTGTTTCCTTCCCCCAAAGTATTTTTTCTAGTTACTAGGCTGAACAACATAATATCAAGAATTTAGAAGCTTGAAACAACGACAGCATTTTTTTGTTCTCAATCTACAATTTTGACATGGCTCGTAGGGATTCCTGAAGGGTGTGGGTAGAATCATCTTAAGGCTGGCTCACAGGTTTTCATCACAAGACAGAAAAACTCTGTAACTATGTATATTGACAAATATTAACTAGACGTGATTCCATATACAAATATGAAATCATTATGTCATACACATAAAACTAATAGACTATGATATATCTTTATATGTCAGCAAAAATAAGGAAATTAAGCATTAAACAGTATCTAGAAATAAGACAAACAAAAACACTAAAAATGTGCTAATAAGAGGCACATATAAAACACTGGTCCATATCAGTTAAGAAATCTAGACAGGTGTAATGGCTCGATTCTGCCTGGGAAAGATTCTCTGCACTTTTGACTTTGTCTTGGTTCTGTGACATGCTTTTCTTTACAGAAAAAGTATCCAAGTGGTTCCAATTACATAGTTTTTCTCTGTATTGTCTGAATCGACTAGGAAAAACAGTTGAAATTAGTAAAATAAAAGTGTATGCATGTGGGGGGTAGTTTAAAACAGATATCGTAAGAAAGCTCAGTGACCTGAAGGAAAATATGCTTGGAACACATGAAGAGATAAGCAATATCATCAAAAAATATAATTGAAAATAAATTAAACAGTAACTAAATAGGCTAACAACAGAATGGAATTGACATGAAAATAATCAGTGAACTTAAAGATAGTTCATAGGAGATAAAATATAAAGAACAGAGTTTAGGACAGTATCAGAGGGTATAAAATAAATGTATTTGAAGTCACTGAGGAGAAAAGAATGTAAAACAAACAAAGCATATATAAATTATATACATGTATTTATATGAAGACATACAGGAAATAGTTGCTTTCAAAATTTGGTTTAAAAAGTAAACAGGTACTAGAAGTAGTCTCAGCCAATAGACACTCAAATCTAAATTCAGGAGTGTTACATAAACTACTTGTGATAGAAGACAGTGAGTTTACGAATTATATTAGAGAATGTATCATAGTACTCAGTACTTTGTATTATTTAGCGAAAAGTAGCTATTTAAATTTAGCACTTGTATTCATGAGCTGTAACATACATATTAAAAGAAAGGTCTGTCTATCCAGTGGGCACAAGAGAGAACAATGTGGGGTGAGTCAGGATAGTGAGAACTATTGGGAATGTGCAACTATTTCTTAAGCGTAAAAAGAGAAAAAAATGACCTCAGAATTTTAAATGATCAACATCATCATTGACGATAGTAGGAACCTTACATGATTTCCCTGCTACATATTTTTTCTCTTTTAGTTATAGGCCAATGTCAGATTCTACAGATTAATTCTGTTAAATTTGAAATAGAGAAGTGATTTGAAAAATCATAAAATTGAACCAATTGTCATGAAAATTATCTATTCCCAAATGCACTAGTTAATTCCTTATAAAAATAATTTTGCCTTTGATATACTCTTTTGAAAACAGTAGATTCAAAATTTTAATTGTTGATATAACATAAGATAATATTTGAAATATCATCAACACATACATAGGAGTTTATGTGACTAAACATGTGCAGACATTTTTAGATATCTAATGAGCACATTTTTAAATAGGAGTCCAAGAAAACTGTAAACTATCACATTTTCTCCTGTGGAAAGGAAAAGGTGTTTGAGCTCTAAAGTCAAGAGCAATGCCAGCTAACCGTACTGCTCTCTATTCTTACACGACTGTTCTTGGTGGCATGTCATAACCATCGCCGTGACCACAGCTGAGGAACCAGTGTGGCCGCGGTACTCCAAAGCAGCTGATCTCTGCAAACAGGTGACCTAGAGAGTTTCTTGTATAGATTTGGTCATAAAAGGACCCTATAGTAGAGAGCGACTTCAAAAAACAAAGAAACAAACAAACATCATAAAAGAAGAGAAATCTCAAAAAGACAGGAAGAAAGTAGATGATCCAGTCTTACAGGAGTGGAGAGAAGCAAATTGGCCAAAGCCATGGATCTGCAGAGCCCACAGAATAAGCAGAAGTGGACAGAGCACTTGGAAGGCACTGAAGGGCAGAGCCAGCTTTGTTCTGGAATGCTAAGGCAGGCGGCCGCAGACTTGTGTCTGGAGCTTCACTAGACATACATTATTATTTCGTTAACCTTCAAGTCTCTGAAAACACCAGTGCTTTATGTCTGTCTAAGTAGTGATTAAAACTCTTTCAAGTGAAAAAAAAAAGTTCTATTCTTTTCCTGTATATTTAGAACAACTCTAAAAAAAATTACAGTTATTTGAGAATGTGTCTCTTCACCGCAACCCTCAAGTCCCAAGTGACTTTGTCAGCCCCTCAGTCTGCTGCCATTATTGTGTTCACAAAAGTTTACCTTTTGAGGACCCTTGCCTTGTCAAATGTGGACAAAAACAGGCTAAGAAAATCACTGGGATGCCGGGTCCATAATCATAATTTCTAGGACCAGCAGACTGTACTCCTCACAATGAGAGCCTGAGGAGACCTGGAGCCTGCAGGCTGTGGAAAGCGTGCAGTGCAGATGTCCCACTGCAGCAGGAAGTCACGCGATCCAGGCAGCCAGCACTTCTGTGTATTGTAGTTATCTCATAATTAAAGCAAAGCGAACTCAAGCTGTTTGTAACTCCTGTGTGCGGGGCTGTGTCTGTTACCTGGGAAAGAGGCGCTTGAAAATATCCTTGGAGAAAGAACGTGTATTCATAGTATTGATGCAACATCACAAGCGATCCCTCTACCACAGCCTCTCGTTTGAGTGATTGCACTTTGCCAACCTCTCTGCACTCAGGGCTCCGTCATTGCCATCTTATCTCATCCACACAAACATCTTCGAGGGTAGGCACTATTACCACTGTGCTCCAGATGATGACTCCGGAGCTTAGACTGGTTAAATAGCGTGTTCAGTGTCACCCAGTTATTAAATGGCAGAGCTCCCGTTGAGCCTGGACTGGTCTGACCTCCAAGGGCATGCCTCTCGCCACCTCATTATCTGATGTCATGCTTTGCAAAGCATGATATGATATGGCATGATGTATGGGTCACTTCAGCTGGCTAATTCAGAGTTATATGAAGCAGATCTTCCCAGTGCCATCATTAGCTCACAGGTAATAACATCGAGACGTAGCCATGACACTGAAAACACAACACTGTTCACTGAACCATCTGTAAGGCTCTAAGGAAAACTTTTAAATTACTGTGGTTTTTCTGGGTGATGATTTTTTTTTTTTGGCACACTGTTCTCTGCTAAGGTATATTTTAGGATAAAAAAGGAACAACGATTCAAAAGTTTAGAGAGAGAAAGTTCCAGAGCCTATGCTTTGACATTGGTTTAAAAAACAAGAAAGGAACATTGGGAAGCTTCTGTGAATTGTTTGGTTTATCTAAATAATAATAACTTTAGCATAGATGTGTGTTATTCGGTACCATAGCCACTGCTCCCGTGTGGATACTCAGGTTTAAATGGAAATTAATCACAATGACAAATTTAAAAATTTGCTTGCTCAGTCACACATTTGCATTTGAAGGTCTTGAACGTTACATGTGGTAGTGGTTAGCATATTTCAGAGCATAGTTAAAGAACATTTCTGGCATCAGAAAACATTTTATGGGGGGGTGCTATTCTAGACACTTAGGCTTACTAAAAAGGCCAACTTGGATTAAGTTACTATCAAAAGCTCATCCTCACACTTGCTGTTAAATAAATACACACACCATCAATGCCCTGCTGATGAGAGAACTGAGAACAAAATGCTTGTTTCTGATGTAGGGTAAATAATCGAATCAATGACTACAAATATATGAATCTAAATTCTTGGATTCTGTCATTGGAACCTTCATTTTGAGTAAAAATGAAAAAGAGTTTCCTATTTATAATGTGCTTGTTAAATATTTATATGAGCCCTGGCTGGGTAGCTCATTTGGTTGGATGTGTCATCCAGATACGCCAAGGCTGGGACTTCGATCCCTGGGTAGGACGCGTAAGAGAATCAACCCATGAATCCATCAATAAGTGGAACAGCAAATGGATCTCCTTCTCTCTCTCTCTCTCTCTGTCTCTGAGTAAAATTATCTTTTATGACGGCTCCTAAATATATTGGAAACCAGGTCCTAGCATGAAACATTTTAATATAAGAAAACATTTCACATTTTTTAGTATTTCCTTTGTTCCCTGGGATTAAATTCCTTGTATAACCATACTCCTTAGACAATGCATTTAAGTGTGATTATGGTGTTTTTATACTCATTTTTATGGTAAACTTTGTAACTCTAACTAGCTATAACTGTCTGTAAACATACAGCCATTTGGGAGCTTTTGCTTAAATATAAATCACAGTCAGAAGTATTACATGACATAATTATCTGGTCACATACATTGGAGAACACATACTTTTCAGTAGACAAATGCAAACTCTCAGTATCCATATAGTGTAATTATTTATGCGCTTGGAAGAGCTGTTTGTTTTATGCATTTTAGTTAAAAAAAAAAAAAAAAAAAAACTAAAACAGCGCTTGTTTCCGCTTGCTTTCTTTCCAAATTGCCTCAGCGAACTTATTTGTGGAGCATTTTAACAGCAGAGGTTTAAAATGGCTTTCAAGGTGAGCTCTAAATAAAAACCTTTTCAATAATTATGGTTAAAAGGTTATATTACAATAACTATTGCAGTAGAAAAAAGGGTCGCAGTGCATTCACTGAGATGAATACAAGATTTGGTTGATTACAAAAATGAGGTATCTTTATATTTCTTAGTCACTGGTGAACTTATATTTTCATGGATGTGAAGTTTGTACAAGACATCATTAATGATACCAAAAATAGATATGACTCCTTCAGTTGGTCAGATCTAAAGAATTTCAGGATCCCTCCATGCCTGGAACTAACCCTTTAGGTGACAAATACTTGATTTTCCCGCTTCGTGTAATTTGCCTTTATCCATAGGATTAGCGAAGAGCATCACGGAGATGTTTTAAAAATGGAGTCAAATTGTTGTAATAAATAACTTTACATAAAGCACATAACTACATAACTAACTTACTTCAAAACTATACGAGGGCATGTGGGGCCAGTGAGAACATCAGGGGGAAGTATATCTAAACATTCCATATAAATGGTTTGGAACAACAGTGAAAACAGATCTCTCAAATGGAGCTTATTAAAGTTATTATTATCTAAATAATAATAACTTTAGCATAGATGTGTGTTATTCGGTACCATAGCCACTGCTCACATGTGGATACTCAGGTTTAAATGGAAATTAATCACAATGACAAAAAATTAAAAATTTGCTTGCTCAGTCACACATTTGCATTTGAAGGTCTTGAACGTTACATGTGGTAGTGGTTAGCGTATTTCAGAGCATAGTTAAAGAACATTTCTGGCATCAGAAAACATTTTATGGGGGGGTGCTATTCTAGACACTTAGGCTTACTAAAAAGGCCAACTTGGATTAAGTTACTATCAAAAGCTCAGTGAAATGTGAGAATGAACGGGGGAATTTCTGCTCATGCTAATGGTTTTTCTGATCAATACTGAGAACCTTCATTGCAGGCCTCCAGGATCCATGCTGCCATTGCCACATTTAGTGATAATAAGGACCATCACAATGCACTCTCCAACAAAAGGGTAAGAATCAGAAAAGGAAGCTAGTGCTATGCCTCCATAGATTTACAGATAAAAAAAATCTAAAAAACAAAGCTTTAGAAGTGACAAATTAATCATCTAGAAGCAAGTAAAATTTCAGTTAATGTAGCGAAGGGACAACCTATTTTCTATCGTCTTGAGTGCTTGTTCTATGACATGTTGGTCATTATCTAGATGTCTCTCAGCATCTTTCTGGAATAACTACGCCTTGACTTAGAGCCCTGGCTAATTTCAGGAACTCATTAGTCTTTTCTTATGAATTTGTCAGAGTTCACATTAAGAAATAAATATTTATCAGTGGACTCTACAAAGGCTTCTCTTCCTTCCAGGAATCGAAGTTCCAGGAACTTTTGTAAAACATTCACTGCCCGTTTATATGTCAATGAAAATTTCTCTGTGATGCTGTGCACCCTTCTGGCTCTAACCTAAAAGCTCCAATCTACCTGTGTTCTCTACATCTGATGCTTCCTCTCCGTCTCAGAGCAGGCCTCACTTCCTGATCAGAGTCCAAGGTCAAAATTCATGACTTCTCTGAGACAAGATATATTGAGAATAGCACTATTAAATATCACACAGGGACTAGAAACTCAAGAGAATTGCTCTCAGACTTCTTGCTATCTGAATTCTAGCTGACATGATAATGTACCTAAAATAGAAAAATAAATAAATACATGAAAACATATATATTTAAAACCACTAAGAGGCTATATACAGCACTACATAAATTCTTGCATAGTAACTTATTTAATTTTGGCATTCCTATTAAAATTTTATTTTTAAGACCATTTGACCAAAGAAGAAACCAAGTCCCAAAACACATTCGCTTTCTTACCCTCACTCTGCATGTATGTGTTATACTTGGCATTGCAAATATAGCACAGCTTCATACCCTAAGTCGTGTTTAATATATGGAATCCCTCTTTTAAATCTGATAATTTCATATGATTTACTCATTTTATTTATTCACATTTATTGAACACAATAATTGCACACCTACTATGTGCCTAATAGTAGATTGTAATAAGTTTCAGCACATAAATGCAGTCCCTATGGTTGCCTCTTGTTAGTAGATGCATCAAGATATGAATAGAAGCAAAGATACCAAGCAGAAGATAATAACCCAGGAGGAGATAATGAACCTGAGTCCAGGATGGTGACATTGAAGGTTGGTGGTGGTGAGATGTAGTCAAATATTCATCAATACATATCTATCAAGAGGATTTACTGATTTACTATCTGGATATGAGAAAGTTAGAACTATTAAGGATGACTCCTAGGCATTAGGCCTGAGATACTGGGATGATGCACTAGCCATTTACTGAGTTAGGGAAAACTAGGAAGAATGGATGTGGGAAGGCAGAGATCATTTCCAAAATTACACTATCTTTATCAGAATATGCTATGCTTATGAAAGTCACTTTAATTGAAGTGCCTACCTTGTGTAATGCTGATGGTAAACAAATGCTTTAGGTGGGTTTATACCCTAATCAACTATAACTGGTAAGATTCAAGCAGAGTATTTGTTAAGTGGTCTTTTTTGATTATCTACCTTCACTAAAATAAATACGTGCGACATTATTCAGATATTTCTCTTCTGCCTTCAGAATCCTTTTGCTGAGCAATAATATTGCATATGCATGACATTTCAATGGTCTCTTTTCATGGAAATTGATGAAACATATATTCAAAGGGATGTATTAAAATCAAGCAGTTTAGAATTATTGTCTCTAGAAAGATGAATGAGCAAAGATCCTTACTTGTTTGTTTTTCAAGATCGATACAAAATGACCTAAAATTTGAGTTCCATCCGTAGACATACACTTAACAGCACGGATAATGGAAATCATTATGGTGAAGATGCGTTTGAAGCATGGCTTTCAAAAATAATGACAGAGGAAAGGAGTGGCAGGTAGCGAGCAAAACTGTCTGTCGCCATAATGTTATTTTTATCAGCAGTGCAAACAAGAAATTCAGCTAATATTCACTTATGTGCTGACATCTTGCCATCAGCAGGTTGAGCCGCATTTCTTGCACTCAATAAGGGAAATGAAAAATTCCGTGCCACTGATTAGGGAAGGCAAAGCCCCTGTCGTTATGACTCTCGCAGGTTGAAAACATAAGAAAAAAGTTCATGTTTGAATGAGCTTTATTGATGGATATTTTGATTGATTGATTTTGAGTGAGGTTGGCTGCTTTATTTTTGGCATTGAGATAAACTTTAGACCCCAAACAGCCTCGAAAGCCATTTCTTCCCCAGCGGTGAGCAGATGATGTAACCAGACACAGGTCCCTGTGTGTGCTGGGAGGTTCCAGGTTGCAAACTGGCAGAGAGGGGCACACCTGGTAGCCTGTTAGGCCTCCAGGGATCCCCAAAATGTCTCTGTCAGCAGATGTATTCTGTATCTGAACCTTGGAAGAGTATGCATTTACTGTCAGCATTAGTTATTTTAAAGGTAAAGGTACATTTTTGTTTTGTTTTGTTTTTTACATACATTTCTTTTTTTCCTCTCTTAATGTGCTGTGCTAATTTTCTATGTCCACCATAACAGATGACCATAAACTGGGTTGCGGCAGCCCGCTGTGGCAAGGGTGGTCGTGGGATAGGGTGAGGGACTGAAAAAACGGAGAGGACCAAATGCTCTGCTGGCATAAGGCAACTTTATTCAGAACTACAAGTCTTTTTATATACGTTAGGGATAGATAGCAACTAGCTGAATACAAAGGCTAAGTCATCGGTCACTCCCTTGAGAACAAGTCCTTCTTCTTGCGTGATCTGGCTTTGGCCCCAGGATGTCTTGTTCTCATAGACTGACCTTGCAGCGGAACACTGATTATCAAGCACATACTCTTCCCAGGGTTGAGAAGCAGTCAAGGCCCGAGGAGCTGTCAAAGGCCGGAAACCAGGCCTAGTCACCACACCTGCGGTGCCAGACCCTATCCACGACCCTATTAGACCCTCCTGGGCTACTACACTGGGTAGCTTGAGACAATGGAAATGTATTTTCCCACAATTCAAGAGGCCAGAGTCCAGTATCTAGGTGCGGGCATGCTTGTTCTCCTAGAGGCTCTCAGGGGAAATCCAGGACAGGCCTCCCTCTCGGCCTTTGGTGGTTTCCACCAATCTTGGATGTTTCCTGGCTTCCAGCACCATACCTCCAAACTCTCCCTCTTAAGAAAGTCTTTGAATACACGTCAAAGATTTAACATCTGTCTCCAAATTATTGTGACTCAGTGTTCCTTCTCTAGTGAAATGCATGTTAGTTTACTAAAGATGTCATAAACTACTATGTCAATAAATAGATCGTTTTTAATTAATTCATTCCATTCAATTAATTTACCGACACAAACTTAGGTGTCCTTAATTTAAGGGAAAAAACCCTTAAGTTGCTTTAGTTCAGTCTTTCAGTGTCACTCCGGGCTTGAAGTCAGAAGAATTTGTAGACAATGGCTTCCTGTATGTGTTGCATGTAACTGTTGTGTAGCATGCATAGTAACAGAAATGTTGCTTCCTTATTTTGGTATTATCGAACTTTGTAGAGGTGCACATGTAATAACACGTGCAAGTGAACTTGCCATAAATCTCCAATTTACAGGTGTCGACCATTATTGCATATGCTTTTATATAATAATAAATTAAAACTTGAGGATATAAATGCATGGCATACTACTTTACTGTAGCTCAGTTTCTCAATCTTTTCTTGTTTGATACTCTCGTTTCAAATCCTTGAATATTGACTTAGATCTTACTTATTTGGTGATGACAGGGAAGCAGGAAACGATGTTGCATTGCCAAGCAAATGTTTGTACCAGCACAAAAGATAAATACAGAAATTAAGCAAATGCTGTATCTGACACTACCAAATTGAAAACGCGGTTTACACTTGGAAACCAAAATGAAGATTTGAGGCACTCCGATAGGAAGTAATATCCTTCATTCCTGAAAAGGTGTCTGCCTCCAGCTCACATTTCCTCATTCTGTCGGAGAGCTGGCTAACAAATGTGTTCGAACAGCCCCTGTGAGCCAGGCACCCAAATCAGTACACTTGCTGTTTATCGCCAAAGCTCCTCCCGTTGGTTACACAGAAAGATGCAGATAATCCCACACACTTCATCTTTGAACTTGATGTGGAGCACTCTCATGCCCTTCTCAAATACAATGGTCAGCACTTCTCTTAAATAAATATTGTTAACTGGATATTTTACTAGAAGTAATCACCATGAAACTGTCTCTGGATATGTTATGCATATTTAATACATAGCATGCTAATAGCTTTGCACCCAGTTTAATAGTTTTTAAGTAATTTCTTAATATGAAGTGTCATGTGGTAGTTTTGGTTAAAAATAAAAAGCACTTGGAGATTAGAGGCTTTCCTTATTTTGTCTTGTTTTTACCATTAAGTAGTTAAAGATTCCCGAAGGACAAAGGCGCATGGCCGCCTTGGTGAAAAGGTAGAGGAAACCCTAATTGCTGGCCCCTCCGTTAAAAGCTATGCCTACTTAACACCTCATGCATGGGGAGCATTTGCAACATTAAAAAAGAGGCTGTGATTCAAGGCATCCTTAGTCACCAATAGTCCATGTGTGAAATTTTACAGTACGGGCCCCGGAGACGAGCACAGCCATGAGGTTTGGACTGGCATTTTAAAGCCCATTATATTCTTGCTTCAAGACACAGCACTTTTTTAATAAAAAATAAATAGAGAAGGGATATTCTGAAATAAATGAATGGGAATAAACTGGCAGTGGAAGAAATGTCACAGAGACACGGTTAGAGAACATCTGAATCAGCCTGAAATGAGATGTTTGGGGGGTGATTGAACAGTATTCATTTTCATGGAAACAGGACAAGGTTATCTAGCACAGGTGTTTCTGTAATTGTGATGCATTAGCAAAATTAGCCGTGTTCAATGGCCCTCAGACATAGCCTGCCACCTGTACGTGAAATGGCCCAGTGCCGTTACCGAGAGATGCGACGGGAAGCATGTTCTGCAGAATTAAGTTCAAAACCTATTTGCGCTTATGTTGCCTTATTTTGTTAACAAAAACCTTTCCCCAACATTGTGTTATTCCTGAGAAAAAACAAACTTAGGAAATGGAGCACAATGGGATCAACGGAACTGAGTTGGAGAAAGAAAATGTTTGGGAAAAACAAAGCAATCGAGCGCATCCGGATGTTGCAGAGTTTTCTAATGTTGAAACTATGACCCATGGTCAAAGCCACTTTCAGACTGAGAGGCTGCTTCTAAGTTAATCTCTGAGGGTCCTAGACACAAATCCAAGGGCCTTGAACCCAACCAACTAGATGTGACTCACTGAGAGGATCTAGTAGCACTTACTCACAGTTACGCTTTCTAACCATGGAACAGATAGGGAAGCTGCACAGAAGATACATAACTGTTTAAGGCCAGATGATGTTTTTTAAAATATCAATGGACAGCACTTGCATTTGCAGAGAACACAAATGTGAGATGATACAGACAATGTTCCCTGATAATCAGCAGAGATCAAATGTATTATTTTCTTACGTTAAAGAAATGTGGCATATAGCATGAAATCATGAAGATGTTACTTAAACTCATTTCCAAACCACTGAATTCAAAGGCTGTGGTGCCGGTCACCAGAGTTCATGGCTTTAGGATTGACGGCCTTGACTGAATTTTTAAATATCAAGTGAGTCAATAACTATGTAATGTAAACTACTATATTCATATATTTTATTATAATTTAAGTAGATATTAGCAGTATTCTAGGTCAAATAGTCGACTGGATGACTAAAACATTACTTCCTAATAAACTGCTTTGTCATTAGAAACATCTTCTAAGAGACTGTTTTTAAAAGTAATGTGACTTAATTCATATAAGTTGTGAAATTGATAGTTATAATCTGATTTTTCATAGACAAAGTCCGGATGATTACTGAAACCATTTTAATATGTCAAATTAGTTCAGTGGTACCAGCAGTTTTGCACTGTATTAGAACTCATATCTGTGGGGTGAGTTTGTGCGTGTATCTGTGTGAATGTGTGTGGTCTTTTGTTTATTTATTTTATTGTCAAGCCCAGAATTGGTCATTGACAAATAGTCAATTAATTCTGATTCCTTTTATTGCGACCATATGACATTTCATCCTAGTTCCATTTCTGGAAAAATCTGAAATAACCTCCCCTAGTAAGAGAGTTCCTCTAAGTTTCTTCTTACCAGAAAGTAATGCCCTTAGGGACAGACACATAGCATCTTTAGCTCCTGCTTAATAGTGTGCCTGCACCTAATGCATTGTAGCATATAGTAAGCACTAATTAAATGATTAACTGAATGCTGCAGAGAATTCCATTGTGTAAATGTACCACAGTTTCTACAGAACAGAGAGAAAGAAGGAGCTTATACCCTTTGCAACAGCATGGATGGAACTGGAGAGCATTGTGCTAAGTGAAATAAGCCAGGCGGTGAGGGAAAAATACCATATGATCTCACCTTTAACTGGAACATAAGCAACAAAAGAAAGAAGCAAACAAAATATAACCAGAGACATTGAAACTAAGAACAATCTAACAATAGCCAGGGGGGAGAGAGAAGGGGACTGTGAGGAGAAGGGTTTTCAGGAACCACTATAGAGGACACATGGAAGAACCAAGGGGGAGGGTGGAAGTAGGGGAGGGAGGTGGGTTTGGATGGGGTGGAGAGGAGGGGAGGGGAAAAATGCAGACAACTATAATTGAACAACAATAAAGTAATTTTTAAAAATGATTGAATAAATGAATGAATGATTTAGTTACTTTCTAGATGAGAAAACTTAGACTCAGATTTGTTAAGTCATTTAAAGAAACATAGCTTAAAAGTTAGGAATTTAAACTCTTCAAAGAGAAAATCTGGGTTTAAGTCAAGGATTTGCTGCTTTTTGTCTAAGTATTAGGTATATTTCTTAAATACTCACTCCTTCATTTTTCTTACCTGTAAAATGAAGATTATAATGGTTCACCAGCCATCTGTGTAGATTAAATGAAATCATTTGTGTAATGGGCCTAGCAGAATGCTTGAGACAAATGAACAATTTACTGTATTTAGTTGTTTTTATAGTTACCTGCAGATGCAGGGTCATCATTGGGCGGGGAGCGCATTAAGATGCTAAATTCCTAAACTAAGACTGATTATAATATAAATTTATTAGTAGCTTCTTAAAGTTCCTAAGAACTGAAATCACATAGACAAGAGAATGGCTGGAGAGATGGCCCAATAAAGTGGGGCAATGTGTGTGGCGGAACCATGTGCCAGCAATGGTGCCTTCTCTTTGATTGGATCCTGGCACCATAGATGAGAGCATAGAAACTACATAGGTAAGACAGATAAACAGACAGGCAGACAAGCAAATAGGTGTATAGCTATTTAGGTGTATACATATAGCAAATAGGTGTATACATATAGGTGTATAGCTATTTAGGTGTATACATATAGCAAATAGGTGTATACAAATAGGTGTATAGCTATTTAGGTGTATACATATAGCAAATAGGTATATATATATATATATATATATGTCTAAAAATATACATATAGATGGATTTTTAAACATACTGCTAAACACAAATACATTTCTTTCTTATTGAAACAGTAACTATTGTTTTTCTTTATAAAAATCATGTATGATTGACTAAGCTCTTATGCCTAAAATTCAAAATTTTAATTTTGTATCTAGTTTTGAAAAATTGAGGAGAATATTTATTGTGTAATGTTAAATTTCCCCCAGCAGTTTACCTTTGAAAATAATTGTGTGAGTCCTTTAAATGTAATGGGTACTTAATTTTAATAGTAGACCCTTAAATCAGATGGCTTTTATAGTTCTATATATTAGAAGCAAATAGCAATACATTGATTGATAGTTCTAGAGATAAATGGATGTAAAATGTTTGTAACAGAAAAACATAACTGATGTTTATTATTAAACAGGGAAAATTAAACAAAGATCTTATATAAATATCCCATTAATTCAGATTGCACATGTGCCAACTGAACACATGCTTTACAAACAAATTAATTAAAAGGGTGATTTATACTTAATGTGAAATAATTCCTCCAAATAAAAGAGAAGGGTGCATGTAACTGAAGTCCTCTTTTTGTTTTAAATAGAATATTTACTGACAAGTAAATCCTAACAAAAAGGCTAGGGTGAAAATACTGAAATATAGTTATGTGTTACTTACCCTTGTAAAAATAAGTGCAACTAAAATTATATCATAAGCTAATGGTAAAAATGTATTGGAGTTTACAAAGATCAGTATTAACTTAGGGAATCTCCAAGCATGAGGGCATAAATATTGATCTGTTTTATTTCTCTTGCATTGATCTCCTGATCATGCTGTGTAGAATCTTCTCTTATTTTCACTCAGTACGTTGCCCTTTAATACCAAATGGACCTTGTTCATAAGTTAATTTTAATAGAATAGTCTTATTTCATGATAAGAAACATTGTTTTATTTAATAATTTCAAAACTAATGAATAGTATCCCAAGACAAATCTATGGTTCAAAGAACAAGTTACCTACATTTGGTGTATAAACAGACCGTGCCTGAAAATGTCATTCTCTGTAAAAATTAAAGTAGGGATCTTTTTGTCAATAAAGAGGCTAAAAAAAAGCATCAATAAAACAAGAATAAAAAAAGACAACCATTTTGATTACTTGAACAGATTTTGATTATGTAGAAATTTGATTGAGTGTGTTGAATGGCTATTAGATGTGAAATAGAAGGTGCAGAAAGAGGAAAAATACAGGCTTGCAGGGAGACGTGCTTCCTGAGCTCATACCTGCCTTGCAGTAGCTACAGTCTCAGGGCCCTTGGCATTGCGGTGTAATTTCCCACATGTCTTCTTTACTGACACCAGATCTCTGTACAGCAGGGATGGGATGAGAGTTTAAGGGATATTGAACTTGGCAGCTTTTTCTAATGAATGTCAATGGGAGAAGCACCTGTGGTCAGACACTTAGGGCCAATCCCCTGCGGAAATGGGACATAAATCACTCCAGTTCAAGACTTGTCTACTACACATTGCGTCTAAGTCTTATCAGTTCGAAGGACTTCTGTATAAGTTCAATATAACTTCCAACACTTAATGGAACATGTTTGCCTGTATGTATTTTCTAAAAATTTTATTGTAGTGTTAAATATAAAACATTAAACACTAGACTTTATAAGATAATCCATCACATACAGACCCAAACTACAAAACGTAGTAAAGGAAGTTCTTCAGACTGAAGAAAAATACCACCGGATTTAACTTAGATCCATAGGAAAAATAAAAATTAAGTATGAGTCTATATGTAAAAAATAATATCATATCAGGGTTCCTGACTATAAGATAAATTATAGCATTAACATCATGGGGACATACTGGATGAAAATGTAAAACATATAATAATAATGACCGGGGCATCATGAGTAAAGGAAGCACACTGTGGCTGGGTACGTAATTCTCTCAGCTTTCATTTCCCTGAAAATGCATTTATTTCATCCTCATTATTTCAAGAATAATTTCACTGGTTACATAATTTGGGGTGGCAGCCCTATGGGAACATTTGTGTTTTCTCCCAGCACTTTGCACGTATTATTCCATTGTTTTTTCAATTTCACTACTTCCCTTGAACTTTCGTATTTCTCTACATATGATACTTGTATATCTCTTTCTTGTGTCTTCTTTCAAGATTTCCTTTTCAACTTTGGTTCTTATTATATTATCTGTATTATACAGAATTTCAACTTACACATTTGTTTTTCTACCGTAATTCTGTTATGCAGCCTTACATATGTTTTAACATATCCAAAATGTACAAAGTCAATTAATGTCTTACAATTAAAGCAGAAACTTAATTGAACAACTGAATTTTTCTCAGGATGAAAATGCTGAGAATTTTTGCTTTCCTCATTCTAGAAAAGAAATAATATTCTACTTTCTGGTTTAACTTAAGAAATCAACATAATATAATTTTAAGATGTAAATTTTCAGTAATCATATCTGTAACCACTTAGATACTCAATCATAAAAAGCTATTTATTGTCATTTTTGAAACTTTTTTCATCTTTATTATATTTTTTACATTACCATTTAGTCCCCTTAAAACTCCCTCCCCCAGCAGTCACCACACTGTTGTCCATGTTCCTGAGTCTTTTTCCTTTTTGCTCAATCCCCTCACCCCTAACCCCCGCCACTTAACTGTCTTCCTGCTCTCCGTCTATGAGTCTGTCCCCATTTTCCTTGTTAGTTCAGTAGATGCCACATATGAGTGAAGTTGTATGGGGTTTGTCTTTCTCTGACCGGCTTATTTCACTTAGCATAATGTGCTCTGGGCCCATCCATGCTGTCACAAGGGTAAAATTTTCTTTTTTTTATGTCTGAGTAGTATTCCACTGTGTAAATGACCCATAGTTGTTTTATTCACTCATCTACTGATGGGCACTTGGGCTGATTCCACATTTTGGTGAGTATAAGTAACACTGCAATGAACATAGGGATGCTTGTGTTCTTTCAAATTAGCATGAAACTTTATAACACTTTGAAGATGCTTGTGCAATATCAGTCAAAGCAATGCTTTAAAGTTCTTAAGCAACCCAATGCATTACTTTGCTCTGCCAGAAAGATGTACCAGGACAATCATTTGCTAGAATCTACATAATAAAAACTGAAAAAAGAGACTGACAGAGAGCTTTTATGGCAATGAAGTGGCTGTTTATGATATATGTAAAATTTGAAGGCATTCTAGAAATTTAAATTCATAAGATTAAGTATAATTATATCAGTTATCACAGTTGTCTCTCAATGTGTTTCTCCCTTTGGAAAAAAATAACTACTGTAACAAAATTTAACACTAAAGAATTCTGTTAGAATAAGCCTTGGTTTTATATATTTTATTTTAAAGGCAGAAGGTGTTTTTGTGTGTGTATCAATGTATAAGGAATAGATTATTGATTTATTAAGACACACTAAGCAATAACTGTCCAACATGCCATCCAAAATTAATTTAATTAAATACTTGACTCCTTACTTTCATAGCTTGTGGTTTTGAATAGATATGAAGCTCATCCAATACTCTTAATTGAAGAGTCATATTTAGCTACTCCAAGGATAATTTGGACTGAACAAATCTACTATATTTGATTTAAAATTAAATATAATATAATACGACATAAATTTCTTACTTTTAAGTATACTTTATCTTGCACAATAATCTAAATCAATACTATGAATAATTTTTCTAAAAGTGATATTATGGGTTCCGTATCTATATAAGTTACATGATAATTAACAAGGAGCTATTCATAGACATTAAATTTATAATTGGAATTGAACACTGCAAAGTGATCAGTAATTCTAGTACCCATATTGATAATTAAATTGCCAAATTTGATATGTGTAATGTGATCCTTAAAAACACATATGAAATACTTATTTGATTCCAGGCATCTTCTTTTCCATAATAGCCTGGCATTTTAGATGAAACTTTTAATCTCTAAAATTGTAGAATTTCTATTGAGAGAAATGGACAATTTTTAATGTTTTAATGTTCAAACAATGGCTATTTTGAATTGTTAGAAATTTCCATTATTAAAACTGTTTCTGTCTACTGAATATTTTAATTTTGTTCATTAATTCATACATTAGAAAATATTTACTGAATACCCATCACATATTGATAATAGAGTATTGATTTGAGAAAGGGAGAGAGGAAGAGAGAGGAAAAAAGAAAGAGAAACATTGATGGGTTGCTTTTCACGTGCCCCATCTGGGGATCAAACCAGCAACCTAGGTATGTGCCCTGACTGGGAATTGAACCCACAACCTTTCAGCTTTGGGACAACGCTTCCACCAACTGAGCCCCACCAGCCAGGGCTTGTGTGGCTTTTATAATTTTGTTCTAGTACAAGGTCAGGGACACAGGTATTTTTCTTGGTTTTCTGGCTAACTGCATGTCCATATTGTTTTATGAGTGAAGATCTCTACATGTTAATATATTTTTAACATGGTGAATATTTGATTTTTACTTTATCATTCTTTGTTAAATATAATTGGAATTTTTTACCTTTTATACTATATGGCCTGGATTGGATATTTATAACTTTATGCTGGATCTTATAACTGCTTATATTTTTAATGCCAGTTTTATACTAAATTTATAATGTGTTCTTTACTGTTTTTAGTAGATGATAAAATATGAAATGCATGAACTCATTTTGCAATTTGATGATCACCAAGGTATTGATGCTAATATGTGAAATTTATAGAATCTCCTTGTTGATTTTGTGCAATCTGATTTTAAAAGGAATTCACACCAAATGCTGGTGTTGTGAATGATTTCTGTCATATTTGAAGTTGAGATTACTTTTTGTTCTGGTTTAATCTTGAATAAAGTGAAAAGTTTATGTCTCACAGATCAGCAAATTAATAAGTAAAACTTACTGACTTCATTCTATAATGTTAAGCATTGTTCTAAATGCTTGACATATACTAATTTATTTAAGCTTCATATCGACCCCTTAAATTAAGCCATATAATTATCTCCTTACTACAGATAAGGAAATTGAAGTTCTTATAAGTTAAGTACTTGTTCAAAGTCAGTGAGGTAAGAGAGCTGAGATGTGAGTCGCTAAACTCTGTCCCTCTGGAATTTGTGGAAAGGACTCATTCCATGATTCTACAAGTGGGTGTCAGTAGACTATTGATTATGGATTTGTACCCTGGGTGCCATGAACTCACCTTAAAGTATGCTTTTAACAACTTTTTCACTATTTGTGACATAATTTATACCTTAAATATGCTATCCTAATCATTTGATAATATTAACCTTGACTGAAAATAAAACATGCATTTCAAATTCCCTAAGATGAGAGTAGACCCTTATTGATCATACTTCTTGGGCTATTGATTTTTTGATGAACAATATTATAACTTTATAATGGAATTGATGCCGAGTTAGCGTACTGCTGCTTGCCAAAGTCAACTGCTCTATGTACAAACTAATGAAAATATTGAATAGAATAAACTGTGTTAGGAATTATTTTAAAACAACAACAACAACAACAACAAAGCGAGGTTTAATGAGAGCCCTAATCTTTACAGATTGGGTGATGTAGACTCTAAAATGCAGCTTTGCTGAAACTGCTTCCATTTCTCTTGATACAAAGTATTAAACACAGTAAGTTTTCCCTCCACTGCATGGAAAATAATGAGATGTAAATTTTACAGTTATTTTTTATTTGATGCTTACAGAACGTTTTAGCATTGACAAGTTGAGGTTTATTTCAAATAAATTTGGAATTAGAGCTGATTTACTAGAGCCGTACATTGTGAATTACATAGGCAATATATTTCAAAATATAGATATATATTGCTATTGCAATATAGAAACAGATTGCTTATTTTACCATGGCAGGATTATTTTGCTTTAGGGAAGGAATATTAAATTCCACGAATATTTGTTGAGCTCATTTCTATACATTGAAGAAAGTGCTTGTCCCAAGTGTTTTAAACTGAAATGATATAAAATATTATACTTCCATGCATGAGGTACTACTGCTTCACGAGCATCTGTTCTGAGCCCTGGCTTCACTCAGCACTTCAGGTGGAATCATGATAATTAAATTGCCAAATTTGCCATGTCTATCCCATGTCTCTGTCCTGAGGGAAGGACGGAGAGGAAGAAGCAAAGAGAGAGAGAGAGAGAGACAGAGAATGCATGCCAGGGGGCTTGGCATTGAGCAGATCATGCTTTATTTCCAACAACTAGAACAGGGACAGAATCACAGAAATGGAGATCACATGGAGAGTTATCAGCGGGAAGGGGGAGAGGGGAGATTGGGGGAAAAGGTACAGGGAATAAGAAATGTAACTGGTAGGTACAAAATGACAGGGGGAGGTTAAGAATACTATAGGAAACGGAGAAGCCAAAGAACTTATATGTATGACCCATGGACATGAACTAAGGGAGGGGAGCAATGCTGGATGAGTGGGGGGTGCAGGGCAGAGGGGGGTTAAAGGGGAAAAATGTGACAACTGTAATAGCATAATCAATAAAATGTATTTCAAAACAAGAAGATCATGCTTTAAAATAGTGCAAGGGTTCTTTCTCAAATTGTCACTGGGTCACATTTTTCATGGCATTTCCTATTTCCTGATTCCTGATCTCTCACCTCACTACAAGTACTTGATTTTGTTAATTCATCTAATTGTGCCAACAACCTCAGGAGACAAGTTTTATTTCTCTGCATTTTACAAATGAGAACCTTAGGGACAATTTGAAGAAAATTGTTCATAACCTCCACCATCGTCGTGTTTCCATGACAGTTGGCCTGAGAATAATTGTAGCAAACACTTACATTAATCCATTTTGTTGAAATAAAGAATGTAATAATAAAAATACCACTGAAAATTCTTACTCTTCTTAAAGTCATTGGCTAGGTAGTACTTATCTTGGTAGAAAAGGTTATGAGCAAAATCAAAGGAGCTTTTTCTTAGGTATATAAAGTTATAAATAACCAAATAAACTTACATTTTCAGGGATTTTATACCTTTGTTTTAAAATACAATAATTATTTAAAATTAAATTGTATGAACACATAATTATATATTATTAACAACAACGGTGATAAAGTCCTAGAAGAAAGCCTAGGCAGTGGGCTCTTTGACATCTGTCTCGGCAATTACATTTTTTGGACCAGTCTCTTCAGGGAAGGGCAAAAACAAGCAATAATGTACAAATGGGATTGCATCAAATTAAAAGGTTTTGCACAGTGAAGGAAACAGTCACCAAAATGCAAAGGCAGTGGGGAAAATATTTGCAGATCCAATGAGGGGTTAGTGTCCCAATTATATGAAAATCTTACAAAATGTAATATAAAAGACGACCTGCTTTAAATGAAAAATGGGCAGAGAACTAGACATTGTTCTAAAGAAGACCTGCCACCAGGCACGTGAAAAGATGCTCAATGTCACTAATCATCAGAAAACTGCAAATCAAAATCACAATGAGTGATGCCTCACACCTGTTAGGATGACAAAAATAAGTGTTGGCAAGAATGTGGAGGAAAGGAAACTTTCATACACCATCACTGAGATGGTGAAATGGTGCATTAACTATGGAAAACAGTATGGAGGTTCCCCAAATATTGAAACTGGAACTGTCATACAGTCCAGCAATTTTGCTTCTAGGTATTCATCGGAAGGAAACAAAAACACTCATTATAAGAGATATATGCAATCCTGTGTTCCTTGCAGCATGTTTACAGTAGCCGAAATGCGGAAGTGTTCATCAGTAGACAAATGGATAAGGAAGTGGTACGTGTACACAGTGGGACATATCACTCAGCCATACAGAAAAATAAGCCTGTCATTCGCAGCCACGTGAATGTACCTGGTCACATAGATAGAGACAAATATCAAGTGATTTCCCTTACATGTGGGAAGCAATAAATGCACAAACCAACAAAGGAGGAGCAGATTGATAGATACAGGAAACAAGCCCATGGCTACCATAGAGGGAAGGAGAAGGAGAGCTGGAAAAACAGGTCAAGAAGACGAAGAGGTATACATTTCTGTTTAGAAAATGAATGTCATAGGGGATGTAGCCAATAAAACTGTAATAACTTCGCATGGAGACAGATGGTACCTAGACCTATTGTGAGGATCACTTTGTAATGCATATAAATATCAAATATCTATGATACACACCTGAAACCAATAGAATCATGTATGTCAATTATATATCAATAAAAACTCAAAAATAAAAAAAATAAAAAATAAAAGCACAGGTGATAAATACTGAAAACTCAGTTTCTCATGTCTCCTATATGAATTGTGTTATACATTCTTAAAGCTATTTGTGTTTATTGTATCTGGTGAAATGCTACGCAATAGTTTGGTGTGTACATGTTTTCATCTCTTTACTGAGTCACGTTATGTTGATAGCCAGATATTAACCATGATGGAAATGTGTACACCATGGAGTTTGACCAACACTGGGAATGAATGAGGACTTGATTTGCTGTTTTGCTGAATGTCTGGTCTTCAGACAATGATGGGGACATGTTAGGAACGCAGGTCGAACTTAGATAGCTACCACATCTGTAGTCATTACTTCATGACTAATACACACACACACACACACACGCACACACATGAGAGAAAATACCCTTTTAGTAATTGAACACTATCATGTGATTCAGCAAAGAAACCTTATATTAATAACTAATGAGGGATTTCCAAAATATGTTTTATGTCACTCATTTTACTTACTAAAAAGGCTTATTAACTAATATTCATGCCAAAAGTACATTCATTTATCAATAATATGAGGAATTTCTTTATTTTTTTTCCAGTTTGACTTTGTCAAATCTTGGTGAAATTATAAACATAAGTTGCTACAGATACCACCAGTCAGCAAAAAAGTCAATAAAAAGCATTCTGTGAAAATTGATGGGCTATATGGAATTATAAGAGGGTATTGTATTTTTATTATTATTTGTAAATTGTGTCCTATATATCTTTTATATTCATACTGAAAATATAATAAACTCATAGATTATTTTTGGAGAGTTCATTGTTAAGCATCCTACTGAAAATAACTCACTCAGTAAAGGCTGCAATATTGAAAAGAAATACATAGCTTAGGAAATCTTAATAAAAATATTGAAAGGGTATAAATAGAGAAACATTACAAGATTCTATCATGAACCAGTAATAAGTGGATGGGGAAAAATAAAAAATGGCAAATAAATATGTTTAATTTCAAGAAGGGTTTGTTGCTTGTTTGATTTTAGTAGTTTTGTGATGGGCAGTTTTCTGAGAGGCCTCCAAGGCCCCCTGCCTCCTGATGCTGGGGTGCGTGCATGATCTCCTGCTGTGGAAGCAGCCTACACCCAGAGACTTTCCTCTGATGAATGGAATATAGAACAAGTGAGAGGACGCTACTGCTGAGACGCGATTATGAAAGACTGACTTCCATCTTGCTTGCACCCTGTGCCTCTGGATGCTTTCCTCTATTCGTCCTGATAAAGCAAGCTGCCACCTCATGGGTTCCTCCATGGAGGGGCTCTCGCGGTCATGTACTGAGGCAGCTCATGGCCAAGATCCAGTGAGGAAGCAGCAGCCTTCAGTCCAACCACACTCTGTGCATGGAAACCTGCCAACGATGATGTGGGTGGGCTTGGCAGCCCACCAGTGCCCAGGCCAGCCTTCCCATGTGGCCCCAACCTTGGTCTACACCTTGATGTCAGCCAGAGAGAAGTTCTAGGGACAGGTCCCAGCTAAACCTTACCCAGATTCCAGATCTACAGAAACTTTGAAATAATAAATTTTGTTGCTTCAAGCCATTAGATTTTGGGGTATGTTGTTAAGCAATGATAGATGACTAACACAAAGATCATGCAAATAAAATTGAAAAATGTTTAAATATTTTATTTATTTTTAGAGAGAGGGGAAGGGAAGGAGAAAGAGAGGGAGCGAAACAGCAATGTGTGGTTACGTCTCACGTGGCCCCCACTGGGGACCTAGCCTGCAACCCAGGCATGTGCCCTGACTGGGAATCGAACCAGCAACCCTTTGGTTCCCAGCCCACGCTCAGTCCTCTGAGCTACACCAGCCAGGGCTCACTTCAAATATTTTTTAAAAGAAGCAAGGAACATATGTGTTGCATATGCATCTGACAGCACTGAAAATTCAATCAGAAATTTAGAAAGTAGTCCAGGGTGTGTGTCCTCTGATGTTTTTTACATATTTGGACATTGAATACACATATTTACTTAAATACATACTTAAATGTGTGTTTGCCTTTATTAAGGTTAGGTGACTGCTTTTTATTTTCTTTAGATATTTGTCCTTTATCATCCAATCTTTACCCACAACCTTTTTCTGTTGGCTTATTCTGCCTCCTCCCCTGTACTTAATAATTATGCATTGTGGTTTATCCTTCTATTTTTGGAAAGAATGTAGCTAAAATGTAACTCTGTTGTGTTCATATTCTCCTTTTCAGTGAGATCATATCTTACTATGTTAATAAATTTAATTGGTTAGCAAGAGAGGTGGCTGTAGCATAATTATTTATAAAGGATAGACATGCTACAATAAACATACAGAATTTATTAAGAAAATTGATGATTTAATGAAGTCAATCAGCTTGATTAAGTAGAAAGAAAGAAAACTTCTAATGCAATTAGTTACTTTTTGTATGCCAAACCTGTTTCCTTAAGATAGATCTTCCAGTAAACCTCTATGTCTTATTAGATGTCCACCGTAATAGCTAAATGCTTTTATAGTAATATTTAAATATCTCTAAATGATGTTTTCTTAACCTATACAATTCATTACTTTGAAAACAATATAGTTATTATGGTCATAAATATTTCTAGAAAGCCTTGTATTTGAAGAATAATGACTTTGCCTGGATCAATTTCTAATGCTGTTATACCTCCATTGCAGTGTTAATGAAACCTAAAATGAGGTGTTCTTAACAAGCTTTTCATTCCAGCAACATGTATAATTTGCATTTATTCATGGGACAGAGGCTGGTTTTGAAAAAAGATTCATCAATCCAAAGGTGTATTTTATGAGAATATTTCCCTCAACCAATGACTACAGGCAGAATATAATAAACAGAAATAATTTTAAGTGCTCTAATGAATAATGAAATAAAAATTTTAAAACAGCATATAGAATGCCATGACCGAATTTTCTAGACTACTGTAGACTCCTTTTTAAGCAATGGCCTGTGTTCCTTTGAAACCATGAACCAGGAAAGTCAAAATTAAATTTATAACATGTTAGCAAAATACTTTTCCTATCGATGACTGCTTTATTTTCTCTAAAGGTTCCCTCTAAATAAATAAGTAGCACTATGTTCTTAACTTACGGAGGCATATTCTCTTGAAAATCATGAAGATAGTCATTGAAATTTTATTAAGTAGTTGAAATATGTTTTCATCCCCAAGGTCAGAGTGTAGGTGCTTTTGTTTATGTTTTTTATCTTTGTTTCTCAAGTAACTTGCTGTTTTCATGTGCCTTTCACTCTTGTTCACCAAATTGTATTAATTAAGGACCACTGTACAAAAACTGCTTTTATGAGAAGTCTATTTCTAGCCCAAACCTTTTCTGGTTTGGGAATCTGTGTAACAATACAGGCAGGGCTTTGATTTACTTTCAATGACCTAATATCCCTCATGTAACAGAAAGAAAAATTAAAAGGTTATAAGTTGAGTCTAACCTACACACTAGACATTCTCCTTCAACAACAATGAAACTTTGTTTACTGATTTAGGAAAAAAGATCATAAGAACAGGGCTATTAATACACCTTAGTTTAGGACTATTAAGAATGTTTCAAATGATTAAAATGTTCATTTTCGATCCTTAAATACTTCTCATTAAGTGTAAGTGGGAAGAAATGCTATTCTCTATTAATAATCATTTATGAACTAAAAGTATTTAAACTATTAGACTAAAGTCAGTCAAATGAAAGCACAGGTATGGAAATTTGTATGTGGTGTGTATCCTATGTAACATGTAGCAGGGCTTTAAAATAATAGCCGGTCCTTATTAATTTCCACTAGTATTTGTTGTCACTATATTAATCATGATGAACTCATTTGGTATTAATGTGCATGCCAAAACTAGTTCTTTGGGATTTCAACAGTGATTTCAGCAGTGATTAATTACTCAATTATCTTAAAGGGTTACCAATTTTCTTAATGCCTCCTCCCTGACAAGAGAGGTTGAGCTGTATTGTCGCAGGTACAGAGGATAGCAGGTGCATTTGTCTTATATTCACGGAGTCAAAATTAATCCCTGTGTCTAAATCTCATGTGGCTACTTCAGCTCATTTTTTTGCTATTTTCATTCATAATCTCCATATGTGAACCTGATGAAAATAGCGTCTTTTAAGGATTAATCATCTAATACAGGTGACTATATTTTAAATATAAATGGGAGTTAGGACATGACATAGATCATTAAAAAAAAGAGGGGAGCAATCAAAAACTTAGTGCTCAACTTTAAAAAAATGGGAGTAAACTGGGAAAGTGAGAATGGTAGCTGAACCAAAACGGGAGAAAATGTCACCAGCTTACAAAAAAACCCTCAGAGCTTGCAAAGCCTTTTAAGGTCTTCTGACTCTCCCAGGGCGTGAAGTGGATAGAATGAGGCAGTCTTCCCCAGATTACAAAGACAAGAGGCTATGATGACAGTCTTACTAATGGAATCTCAGCGCCATAAGACATGTAAACTATTTCAATTAGATGAGACACCTAAGTGTATCCAAATAATTATTATTTTTTAAAGATTTTATTTATTTATTTTTAGAGAGAGGGAAAGGGAAGGAGACAGAGAGGGAGAGAAACAGCAATGTGTGGTTGCCTCTCACATGGCCCTCACGGGGACCCGGCCCGCAACCCAGGCATGTGCCCTGACTGGGAATCGAACCGGGACCCTCTGGTTCCGTTCCCAGCCCGCGCTCAATCCACTGAGCTACACCAGTCAGGCCCAAATAATTATTTTAAAATCATGTATCTTATTTTCTTATATTTACTCTTTTTTTCTGTTTATTTGCTTCTCTACTAGCACTGTTTCTCTAAAGATTTTAAAATTAATTCAGCGAATTCTGACTCCAAAGGAAAATAAGTGAAAAGAGGGTGTATGTAAATGCTCCCCGTCTCCCTTTCTCATGCCTTTGCCTTTCCTTCCCCGTGGACCCGAACCCCAGCAATTACACACACGAGCAAGCAACCTATTACACAGACCAGGACCCTGCTTCTCCGCAGCTGAGTATCACTTCTCAGCCTTTGGTTATCTAATTTCCAAACTACACTTCACCATAGGTTCCAATTCTTCAAGGATGGCCAGCTCCTCCATTTAAAAATTATGATTTTTTATTTGCTCTGCATTCTATTAGATGGAATTTTAATGCGCTGCCATGTCAGTTAGGGAATGTTTGACTACTCGGAGTCAGTGGATAACCACTGTTGGAAAAGTGGATCATTTAAAAGAGCATTCCAATGTAGTGTATGGGGGCAGTATACGGATATCACCTTTCAGTTAATAGCTCTGTGTTTTCTTTATTTTAAAACTAAATTTCAAAAATATTCTTACAATTTGCAGCACTCAAGGTGAATGTGCTTTATGTTACTTACATTTAAAATTAAAGATGTGAAGGGCAATCTGATGAAAAACATGGGAGAGAAAAAGACTTTGCCAAAATCAGCACAGAATCATGTATCACAGGCCCCGTTCCATTCTAATGACGTGAAAATAGCAAAAACGAGCACTAGCAGCCACCTTGAAACGTCGTAAGAAGTCAGGAAGAGCTCGGAAGACTGAGAAATCTCTGCGAAGTGAGTGTTGGTCGTTGGGTAACTAGCAACTCTGGTTAGAGTACTAGAACATCTCAGATACGTACAACAAACTCAGTTTTAAATAATTAAATAGAAAACAAATGGATAAAACTGTAAAGAAATGAACAGAATTGAATAGAGTCAGAAAATGTGCCAAAAATTATGATGAGAAACTGATAGGAGATGAAATAAAAAGTCGAACGGTGATATAATTCCGAAGATAGAAGGAAAGAAATTGAAGATATAGTTATATAAAATGCATGATAATGAGCACAGAACAACAGATATGAAAACCAGGAGACTATATTAAGCTAAATGAATAAATAAGTAAGGATCCAATAAATATCTGACAGAATGTATCAATAATAAACTTTACTGAAAGAAACATTAAATGAGAAATTTGTTATAGAAAATGAATCTCAGAAGGAAAGTTTGGAAAGCAAGATATAATGATTAGCAAATGCTAATAAACAGGTGATGCGTTTGAAAGGATATTAGATCTTGAAATTGCTTATAATTGAACCTAATATCCTAAATAAAAAACCCTAAAGGACAAGATTAAGGAAATCTTTGGTTTATCTTTATTTCAAGAATCTTCCTAGTTTTATTTATAAAAGTATTAACACTTTTTTAAATCATATATTTAGTTTCAGTCTTAGTTTTGTCTGAGAATTCAGTCGTCCAGTGGTGTCTCAATGGTACAGGTTCCAGGACCTGTGGGAACCCAAACTCATGGATGCTCATTCACGTGCCTTGTATAATAAAATGGCTTAGTATTTGCATTTACTCTACACACATCTCATATGCATTGAATCATTTTGAGATTACTTATAATAGCTAATACAATGACAATGCAATGTACATAGTTGTTAAATTGTGTTGTTTAGGGAATAATGACAAAAAAGATCTGTACAGACACGTGCATAGTAGGCCTAACTACATTCTACAATGTCTGTAACAAGATAACGTTTCCCCCCGATATTTTCAATCCAAAAGTGGTTAAATTCACAGATGGAAAAACCGCAGATACAGTGACTGACTGACTATGACAGAAGTATATGTTTTAAAGATGTAATTTGGAAATACACATACCTGTGCAGATGAAATTTTAAAAACATCTTTAGAGTTTTTTATGCATTTCCAATCATTTACATGAATTCATACATGTCTCCGGCCGCTGAACTCTCTTTTAAGTGCCTCTGTGTACCAAAATCTAAAGATTGTTCTTAAATAAGTAAAGAGTAATATAAGTAATGTTGAGCTTTCTTTTTTAAAACCCCTTGAAAAAAATGAAATAATTTCCAATTTCATTGGCAAAATTGTTGCCCCAAATCTGCTTCATGCTATTTTTCTCTCAAGCCACACACTGCTCTCTAAAGAGAGTTGTAGATAGACATTTCTGTTTCGTGAATATTCATCCCTGGCCACCCGCAGAGACACACACTCCTTACCCCCATCCTTGAATTCTGCAATGCATTTATCCCTAGGACACATGATCAGAATTAGAATCTGCGTACAGCCATGTGAAAAAAATAGCGATTTTATTACAAGAATATGTAAACATAGTGTTGCAAAGAACAAAAGTCAGGTAATTTGGGAATGTGTAGGGAGATGGCAAAAAAATCTTTATTAACAAAATAATAGTAATTATTAAAGTTTTGTTACATGTTGTGCAACATTCTTAGTGCATTACACATGTTGGCTTATCCAAGACTCCCCCCAAAACAAAGGATATCTTATTCTTCTCATTTTAGAATTGACTCCATGGGAAGATCAGAAAACCTGCCCAGACTCACTCAATGAGAGACCCCTAGAGCCTGGCAATGAACCCCGGGAGCGTCACTCCAGGGACCAAGGTAAGAAATATGACTGTTACACGTGAAAGCTTCAATGGCCAGATGCGCGATTCTGTGAATGGTGAGTAGCTTTTAAAGTGTTACTATCGCTGGCAGAATTTCTGTCACTTTGAGAATAATCAGGCTTATCTCTATAATGTATTCCAAAGGTGACTGTTTTGTTTGGGGTGGTTATTAACGAAGTTGAGAAATGGACATTAAGCCTAGCCTTGGCAGGAAACAAAATGAACTATCTTATCTGGAGGTGCATTGATGCATTGAGATGTAATCTGCACGGAGAAAAGTATTCCATTTGCTTAGACAAGCTTATCTGTGTTCTTAGTGTGAAGCCCATTGAAACTTCAAAGGGTGTCTGCCTTCCTGTGCTTTGCATTATTTTCAATTGACTGGGAAAATGTTAATATTACTGAAGTGGCTGAAATTATTAGAGGAAGACTGTTATTTGAATCAAAATTTATTATATATTTTGTCTAGGATAGTTAATCAAAATAACATTAAAACTTCACAGCTCAAATGTACTCTTTTATACTTAATTATTCTCTATAAAATATTTATTCTACAATTATTAAAATTTTAAAAATTAATTGATTCAATATATATTTCAGTTTTATTTCTTAAGTATATCTCTGTTGATAGTGGTAAAACATAAAGTATGTGTACTAAAATAGTAGAAATAGAATAGCAGCCCTGGCTGGTGTAGCTCAGTGGACTGAGCGCGGGCTGCAAACCAAAGGGTTGCCAGTTCAGTTCCCAGTCAGGGCACATGCCTGGGTTGCAGGCCTGGTCCCCAGTTGGGGGCGCATGAGAGCAACCACACACTGATGTTTCTCTACCTCTCTTTCTCCTTCCTTCCCCTCTCTCTAAAAATAAATAAATAAAATCTTTAAAAATAAAAAAATAAATAGAATAGCAGAAAACGTGAGACATGCTAAGCTTTAAAAAATCTTCTAAATGTATTATTTATTTTACTTGTGTCAATATTTTTTGACTGTAAGGTAGGAGCACATTAAACAGTTTTTCATTCACTTACAACTACTATGAAAAAAATTTCACATGTAGAATCTGTGAAATATCATGAAATTTATTCACTGGAATAGTTTTCCTATATTTATCAACTAGTTTAACAAACAGCATGATTCTATTGCCAGATACAGCCATTAAGATATTAGAAGTTCTATTTTATCATATAAAATTTTATAATTCAATATATCATCCTATCGACTTGTCCAATTTCCCTTACATGTTATTCCAATTACAAGTATTTAACATGACATGCAACTATGTGTGAATTATCAGCAGTTACTCAAAAAATGTTATTGCATTATAACATTGATGAGAAAAAAAAAACAGGTCCCCAGCTGGGGTCACTGTCTGGGTGGAATTAGCCTGGGGGAGCTGTCATAGAGCCGTCCGGCCCACTGGCCTTCCCATACAAGGAAAGGGAGAGGCGGGGAAGTCTATCGAGTCAGGGACCTGTAGAGGGGTCGGTGACCTCTAGTCAGAGGTCAGAAATCTAAGATAACCTCCAAAGTGAAGCCAGAGAAATGAATTCAATGGCCTCCTCCCCTTACCTGGTCATAGATTTCCAGCTGCTGTCCCTCCCTGGCCAACTCCAATAGGAAGAGAAATGTCATAGGGATGCATGTAGGTCAACCTCCCAGGGCAAAGAACAAGGTGGAGAGGGGTGGAGAATGGATTTGGTGGGTCAAATACATCTCCCACAACGGCTCTATCCAAAATCCAAGTACAGCATCTAACTGTCCCTACTTACAAAGAAACACTCCTCTATACTCTGAAATCAAATATACACCTATCTGATCTTTAAACGTGTTTGAATATACCTCCCCTATCTTGTGACAGGAACTTCTCAAGTTACGGAAACAGAGATGTAACTTCTTTGCCTGCTATAATCCATATTCTGGAGGAGAGAAAGAGAGATATTGCTGTAGCAAATGAAGTGAAATGATAAATACTTGGCACCATGAAAGCAGGGATGAATATGAAGCCAAATTTCAAGGGCAGAGAGGAAAGGAAGAAAGACAGTAAATATACAAGCCCATACTTGCAGACTAGGAAGAACTAACACCTATCCTTCATAGACTATTCCAAAAAATCCAAAATGATGGAAGACTCCCAAACTCTTTTTATGAGGCCAGCATCATCCTAATCCCAAAACCAGAAAAAGACACAACAAAGAAAGAAAACTATAGGCCAATATCACTGATGAACATTGACGCTAAAATCCTCAACAAAATATTAGCAAACCACAT